>SZWC01009007.1:34787-59646 GCA_023375785.1 Penium margaritaceum | reverse complement strand
ATTACCTGCGTACATTGGAGTGTGCAGTTAATGTGTCGACTACAGGGAGAGTTCCACACACACGGAATCGGTTTCATCCTTGCCCCCCATATTGGAGCAACCAGCACCATTGTCTCCAACCACACAGCTCGAGAGACTGCTAGTTGGGACCTCTGGCAGCTATCAGTTGTAAGGGGTTCAGCCTCACTGGCCTCTCACAGTCATGGAGCATTTACAAACATTTTCTGTAATCCTGCACCCTCTTATTCTAATGAGAGTGATACCCACGACCCTACCAACTGGGACCTCTGGCAGTCTCCATGTGTCTGATGTGAGACTGACTTACTCCTCTCTTGCTACTCTGGAGTTGGTGAGTGATAGACGTTAGATAGTACACAAGTAAGTTGTGCACATGTTAGTTTTTATAGCTCCATTGTCCCCTTTTCAGGTGGCATCATCACACTTTCAGGCTCTATCAGGTGTGGCCATTGTTCGTTTGTTCTTCCTAGAACCGTTTGCGGGAGGAAGAGATGTGCTTATCTCTGTAGGCGACAGGTTTGGAGCCTTTTGCATGCAGTGGGAGCAATTTCATCCTGGCACAACGGTGTTCACATTCACAATCCCAGTATTCTCTCATGAAGGGAGTCCATGCATCTTCTCAGCTGGTACCTTGTTGAAAAGTCTTGCAGCCAAGGAGGAGAGTTGGTGTGTGGGTTTTGAGCTGTCTGAGTGTCAGATGGTGTTGTGTAGTGAGAGCTTCTGAGTTTTCCCAGATGATGTGCTTGTAGCATCACATGTTTCTGTGGCACACATGGTGCGCTCTAGCCACCTAGTTCACCCATGCAAGGTTGGCATAGTTATCTGGGTGGTCGAGACCTGGACAGTTGGTGGTCTGTGCCAGTGCCCCGGAAGGCCCCAGGATGATTAGCCACATGTTATCTCTGACAGGTTGTGCATTATCTGTGGTAGAGAACCGAATACACAGTGGTTTGTAAGGGTACCTCAGGAGACCCAGTTTTGATTGATCAAGTTGTTATCGGCCCTTTTGTTCTGTTGTGTGTCATCTACATATGGCCAAGAACCGGATGCCCAGTGACATGCTCTGGCATCTTGGGAGGCATAACTTGCCTAGCTTTGGCTTTTTGGTGGTGCTAGCATACCACCATAGAGTTTGGAAGTATTTTGGGTACATCACATATATTCTTGTCGGCCAAGATCCGGGCACTTGGTGGGCTGTTCTGGTTGCGGCTACTAGATCGAGATAGAGACTGGATTTCTCGATCTAGAACTTGTTTTTTTCCAATTCGGTGCGATATGTTTTATCCCGGGTGCAGAGGATGGTAAAATCTTGTACCGATTTGCATTCATGTCGGTCTCCTTCTAATCCGAGAAGTTATCACAGCGTCCACTTTGCAAGTGGCAAGGGAAACAACAAAGGGAGCTGCCAGAAGTGAAGTCGCTGCGAAGAAACTTTGTAGTGATTTCACTCTGTCTACGAGAAAATTTTCATAAAACATCTACAGTCTATGTAGTTCCTAAGAGAACTCTTTATTTCAGCAGTCAAATCCCAGGTTCTAAGAATAACAGGTCACTCCTTTGCCACCTTGCCTTACGACTCCAGGATCGGACCACTGCACACAAAACCAGCGTACGTGGTCGTGAAAACAAGTACAAGGAGCAAACCGACTCATGTCTGACACAGCAAAAACACTATACAAACTTAGTGAAAGCGTTGCAGCTTCTTTTGATTGTTCTTGAGAAGAAAAAAAAAGTTGCATTGATTTATCATTGTTGTTCTTTTTTACCCTTCACGACCGCTCCTTAACAATGGTTCTTCCCAATTCTTTTCTGCTGACACATCCATGAACTGTACGATTGGTTCCAAAACGCTTGGCGCACGTGGCAGGGGTTGCAGGTAAAATGAGACTCCACTTTGATACAAGAATCTTATCTCAATCTTCCTGGACACATAACATTGAGACAATCTAGATAAAGACTGTCTGTTTCTCGTCTCGTCTTGTCTCGAGGGAGATAATTTGAGATTGTCTTGTGTACTACGGTAAAAGACAACAAGAAGAAAAAACATTGAGACAATCTAGATCAAGACTTGTCTTGATTTTGATTTAACACCATGAGTTCAAGTGTTTTGGGAGACCTTTTCTTATTTGGTTTCATTTTTGCAAATCATCAAGTCTCCAGATCTTCCATGGAAGTTGTCCTTGGAGTCCGTTGGATGGCGTATAGAGCTTGCAAGAGGGGTTTTCCCCTCCGTTTCACTATCGGGGGGTAATCGTCATCAATGGCCTCTACAGGGAGACTCAAATGTTTCGAGCCTCCGGAGGCCGGTTTCTTTTCTACCTTGCCCCCTCGCTCTTGTTCCCAAACGAGGGGATCTTACCTCAAAATCGTGATTTTACACGAGTTTTCCCAGTTTAGAAACTTGGAGTTTGTTCTAAACAAACCCGATTTTTGTTTTTTATACATTGACTCGAAATTTTCTTGTGTGTGTGAGGCACAACCGGCAATGTTGCGTTGACTTCTCTCGCACCCAGTTTGCTCTCTTTCTCGCTCTATCCCTCGTCCTCGCTTGCTCTCACGAGCAAGGAGGGTAAGGAAGGACAAGGGCACGAGGCCACAGGCCTTGACCCTCGAGACCTGGTGGCCTCCTGGCCGTCGATCGAGTGCCCAGCTCGATCAACGACCATTAGGTGGCCGGCCAGGTGACCGGCCGGCCGCTGGCTATCTGGACGGTGGCCAGCAAAGGGCAGGCTGCCGGCCAGCCCTTGCTGTTCTGAGGAGTGGCATCCAACTACCCCTTTTGCTACATTCCTCCCCACTTGTTATGAACCGTCTCGGTTCATGAAAAACAATTTGGAGTGTCAGATAGTGATTCATCGACATTTCTTCAAAAGCAATAATATTTTCATCACCAGCTGAACATGAACATGTGCATGACACTTGGACCTAAGATGTAGCTTGTTGGTTAGTAAGGCTAGCGACCTCTCTGCTTCCGACTGGAGCATCCGAGCGACAACCATGTTGGGCATCCCCAACCTCCTATGCTTGCTGTCCATAAATGCCGCCAAGCGGAAATGCTTTTCACTTTGGACGCATTCAGGTGGTGCCTCCTGCCACAAATCAATTTGTGCGAGGTACCAGCTTGCTCTAGTACTCGTTGACCACCCCTGTGGGCAACAGAGATTTAGGCTCCCATGAGTTATGTTCAGTTCCACAGCTGGCCAAATGAACGAGGTACTCCATAACAACCCATGACCGGAGTGTACACTCTCGGTGCGAGAGTAGGCAAAGGACCTTGTGTTGGCCATCCACAATAAGGACCGCCCGTGGTGGCTGGACCTTTCTTTTGTCGTGTTTGGAGCCAAAATGCTCCCATAAAGTACATCATGTATCTTCATACTTGGCAAAAGTAGCAATTGGTATGTCACTCGTCCGATGGGTACAACAATGGGAAATGGCTTCAACCACTTTGGTAGAAGTTTTTGTACCCCTGACAACTTCAACAAAAGGTTCTTAGTGCTTAGGAGCACCTTGTCGCCAACGTCAAATGAGACCTCACGTCAACTTTTGCTGGCATATGCCTTTTTTTGTTGTCCAACTGCTTGAAGGTGATCCTTCCCCTCCTCTAACAAGGAGCCTGTGCACTTGGCAAAGGCTTGAGGAGAAGGAACCTATCTTTTGTAGTTCCACTCTTCATCAATGAGGAGGTTACCATTGGATGAAGACCACTGCTCAACACAAATGGTGTAAGCAAAGTGGAACCATTCACCGATTTGTTCACTGCAAACTCTACTGGAGCAAGGAATTCATCCCTGTCATTCATGGTAGGGTCCATATGCATGCAAGGCATCTGCTCCAAAGTGCATTTCATGCGTTTTGTTTGTCCGTTGGTTTGAAGATGAAATACTGTCGACATTTGAGACTCACTGCGAAAGTACTTGGGCATATTTTACTTGACCTCACTAGTGAATTTTTTTAATCAAAGATAACGCGCAATATTAAGCCGTTGTATTTCACGACACCCTTGAAGAAGAGATGAACAATATCCTTAATTTTCACGCCATTAGCTGTAGGAATGAAATGCTTTATCTTTGTAAGAAGATCCACAGCCAGTAGTATTGCATAGTGGCCATGGGCCGTGGCCGGAAAAGCAGTTTTAAAGTCTATGCTGACGCACTCTCATCGAGTTTGAGAGATGGACTGCCATTAGAAGATTGAAACAGGCTTTTTGTTACTTAACCTTGTTCCAGAGACATGGCTTGCATGTCATGCAATGCTTGAAAACATTGACACTCCATCCTTCGCACCAATAGTGGTCCGAGAGTACTAGTCCAATGTTTCCAGGTCCCACATAGTTTGTGACCAGCAGGTTGTGGAACTGGGAGATCGTCTTTGCTCGAAGGTCTCTTAAGTCCAGCTTAGGTCTTGTTCGCTGTGCCAAAACATTCATGCAGCCTCCACCAATGCGTACGTGTCTAGATTCTAAGAATCTTGAAACCAAGGATCCACACAGCATCCCATCCAGATCATGTTTCCAAAACCGTTGTAGTGGATAATCTCTCAAGGTGGTTGTCACTAGGATGCAAGGAGGTCTGATGTTTGTACACTAGCTGTTGCAAGGGCCATAAAAAAATACCGAACTTGGTAGTTGCTTCAATTTCCACAGGTTATCTTCTTAGTGGATTAGCCCCGTTGTGGTCGATATTCTCACGTGAACAAGAGTCAGCTCATGTGTTTACTCCAACGCGCCTGTCCTCTTGACATGATTGGCTGCATCTGGAAAACACCTCTGGGTTGTGGCCGGTCACAGCGGTCACATCCTCCAGAGTGCCTTTGAGGTAGCAATGAAACATCTTGAAAGAGAATACCATCATGAGGAGCTCTTGATCTCCAGTTGTGTACCGCATCTCCATGGGACGATATTCGGGCTCCCATACACAACTAGGTGACCATTCTATACAAGAACTACTCCAAGTAGTACTACCAACGTATCACATCACACCGCTCACAGTTGCAATGGATCTAGAAGAGCCAAGACAGACGCCGTAAACGTTTGTCTTTTTAACTTTTTGAAAAGTGTTCTCGTAGTCAGATGTTCATTTCCAATGAACGCCTTTTTGTGGTTAGCGGAGCTACCAAGGTTGAATACCCTTGCGTAAACTGTCAAAAACATTTTACAAGGCCAAGGAAAGACCTTATCTGTCCAACAAACTTTAGGCCCGAAAAATCCACCACAGCCTGAACCTTTCGTGGGTCAACACGGATACCTTCCTTGTCAACTATGTGTCCAAGGTATTAGAGCTCATCTTGTGAAAACTTGCACTTGCTCACATAGAAATTTTGTTCCTAAATGATCGCGAGAACTTTGCGCAGTTGTTCTATGTGCTCGTCCATTAACTTGGAGAAAACCAGGATGTTATCCAGGTAAACCAAGACAAATTGATCGAGTTGCTTGGCAAAAGTTTGGTTCATTTCTCCTTGGAAGGTTGCCTGAGTGTTCGTTAGCCTTGAAGCACAAAACATGGAATGTATATCGTTCCAGATACGTCTATAGTGTTTTTTTAGATACATCATCTTCTGTGATGCGAATATGATGGTACCCTTGATACTAATCCAAGGACAAAAAGATTTTTGTTTATTGGAGTGAGTCAAACAGGTACTTCATTTTCGGTGAGGGGAATGAGTTATTCATTGTCAGCCTGGTAGTGCCAGATAGTCCATGCACATGAATAAACCACCATCCGTTTTGTTCACAAAAAGGATTGGCGCACCATATGGCAAGCTACTTGGCTTGATCCAACCTTTTACAAGGTACTACTTGATTTTCCATTAGACCTCTTGCCTTTCTGTAGGATTAAAGTGATACATGCATACAAATGGAGGAGTTGTCTCTACTTCTAGCGGAATCGCGTGGCCCATATGTCGTTCTGGTGGAAGCCCAGCCGGAGGGTCTTGAAATGCATCCAAAAAGTCTGCCAATAGAGGTTTGATCTCTTGTGGTGCGTCTTCCTTCACGTCGTCCTCCATTTTTTGTTGCCAAGCCACAAGATAGTGACAATCTTGTCGTATATGTCCCTTGACTTGCATTCCAAACAAGCTCGCATGAACTTTAAGCCAGGTCAATGATAACTCCGTCCTTCAAATCAACATGCAATGATGCTCTCCCTTTTGAAGCATCAAGCGCTTTGACTCAAAGCACATCATTGCCTTGTTTTTTGTGGAGCTGACGACAGCCTACCACCACGTCAAACAGGTCAAGAAGTTTGAGTACCTTCAACATTACACTCTGTGTATACCATTGAATGAAACTCTTCGCTCTACAAGTACTGGTCACGGGTACCGTACGATTTTCACCGACAAAAACTGCACCATTTAGTGGCTCCTATTCCAGGCCCACCCGTCGTGTAACGTCAAGAATAATGAAGGAGTCATTGCTTTGAGTGTCAGCCAGCACATTCATGAAAGCATCAGCTATGTATCATTTGAATTGGAACATTATGTTACTTTGCTCCTCTACCTGAACAGGCTTGATGACCGGAAGCCGAGTTTGTGGTGAACACAGAATCGGTATGGTTGGTGTCGTAACTTCCATGATTCCCCTACTCAAGTGCACATATTGGCTACGTGCGAGTTCAACTAGCACCTTCCATTCTTCATTATTGACTAGGTTGAAATCATTGACCAAAGGTACCGCCAACGTGATTGAGCTTATTGGTAGTATTTGCTTCAATCACTACAAGATAGAATTCTTGCACCGTTGTCGCCACCTCCAAGCATGTTCGATTGTGCATCTCCTCCAGGGGTGCAAGGTTTAGTGGACAATGTCCACCAGCAAGCGTAGAATGAGGTTGAATAAGAGGGGAGAAAACAATAGAGGAATTCAAACTTGTCAATTTTTTTTAATTGTTTTACATCCTTGTATGAGAACATTAATCCACACTCGTTATCCACTTTTACGCCTGATTTTTCTCCACTAATGTCATTTAAGGATGGAGAAAACCCACACCACGACCTTGTCCGTATCCACAACCGGTCCTATTGCTACGACCGCGGCCGCGGCCCTGTCCATAGCCTTGTCCTTGGCCTCGTGTAGCACCATCCCACGAGATGCTACCACTGCGGCCAACACCGTAGCCTCTTGTCCACTACCATCAGCCTTAGGGCACTAAGTCCTAAAGTGGCCAGGCTGCATATACTTGTGGTAGGGTCCGTTGTGGAAGGATGTGTTACGATGCTTACGTGCCTCCTATAGCTTGTCAATGTTGCGACTGTGCTTGTGGTTGGGGGCCTTGTACTCACCATTCTTCTTGATTGGAGGGCTTTCATGCTGCTTATCCTTGATCTCACCGTGTTCTCCGAGTGCCCCTCAACCTCTATAGCATCCATGTGCATGTCCATGCATCTGAGTAGTTCTTCAGGATTTCCAAATACACTTCTCACATGTAGTCGCACAATGTCCTACAGATTGTCCAAGCCTAGCCCGTTGCCGTTGTGGTGGTCTTGTCCTTCAGTTCATCTCTGGCAAGACCATCACGTAAGTACTCCGACATCAAGCACTCACGGTACTTGAATGTCTAGGTATTATAACCCTTGGTGAGGCTTTTGGCTTTCTCCATGACTGCAATCAATTCACTTAAGTAGGCCTCAAGAGAGTCACCTAGTTGTTTGAAGTCTTTGATCTTGTGGAAGGTGTGCTGCTCCTCCTCGCATTTGGTGTACTTATTGTGTACGATAGCGTAAAAATTATCCCACGGCAAGTACTGCCACTCGAGGTGTGGCTACTCATACCGCACTCCTTGATCACGTACTTGAAGAGATTGTCTTCAAGCTGTATTGTAGCAAGATCGTCCCACAAACCAAGTGGATCCTTGTGAACAAGAAGAACTTTCTCCATACAATTCAGCTATTTAGTCAACTTTACACCCTTCTCAAAGATCTCCACATGGTGGAGGAAGGACATGTTCATGACCAACCCCGATGTGGTTGAGGTAGGCAAGTCCCTGCTGCCACTAGTGGTGGCATCAACACTTGTGGCACACTGTGATCAGTGCTGCATCCGTACCTGGGTTGTACAATGTAGTGCCTTGTCAAGTTCGTAGCATTGGCGGGTTGCCTCATGAGCGGCAAGATGTTGCACTTGGTAATCATTGCCAAGATCCATGATGTTTTGCCCGAAATATGCCAGTAGGTTGGCAAACGGGAGATCAAATCGATATCGGCAGAATGTCAGCAGTGGCCTCCAAGGCCTCGTGCTGTCTGTGTACCTTTACCCAGTAAGGGAGGGTACGGTTTGCGTAAGTGCCTCCAATAAGTCCCACTTTTTGGAGGAAGCTTTTGTCAACAGCAATGCTCGAGTGAGCGTATGTCGGTCCCCTTACATCCATATCGTAGGAAGTGGTATCCATCTCTACTCCTTAGAGTGGTGTCGTACCTCCACCATCGGTGCTGATCTTGAATCATCTCGCTGCCTTAGTTGCCAACTCAACAAGCTTCTCATGGTCGGTGCAGATTGCCTTTGCTACAGCATTATATGGCTGGTGCTCACAAGAACTTTGTGCTTGATTGCTTTGGCGCCTTTGCTACTATTGGCAGGCTTGCTGCCATTGGCAATTTTGTGCAACCTGGTGAACGCCTTATCCCTCTCAAGCGATTGGCTTGAGTTTTCCGCACGACGATGGCGATAGTCTCGATCCTCGGCGTCATCGTGCTCTTTGTTGGGATCCGTGTTCAGGTAATCCTCCTCAAACACATCCTCCGTCATGTGGTAGTCGCCCACGTGAACGTGGACATGCTCATCGAGCAATTTTTTGGGTTCCGCGTGCTTCTTAGTGTCGACGAGTTCAGCGTGGGTCGCCATTGACATTATGGTGGCTGTTGCTTTGACAACCATGCTCATGACGGTGGCTCCCACGATTTGGAGTCTGCCGAGGACGTGTAGTGAAGCCGTCACTGCCTTGCCCTTGTTGATCTTGGACGGTCTGGCACTTGCCATTATGTCGTGCTACAACTAGAACGTCAAGACCTTTGTGAGGGTCATCCCACCACCTTGGAAACGAGTCGCCTCTTGTGGTGTCCTTTGCATCATGATCTGTGTGGGATTTGTAAACTGATTTCCATTTTTTCTAGGAGGCTACGGATGGCACAACCACATAGTAAAGATTTCTATCTTCCTAGGCCGCCATGGTCTGCACAATCACGTGGTAGAAAATTCTACCTTCTTACGCTAACACGGTTGGCACAAACACATGGATTTCAGCTAGGTCCCTAATACATAACTCATGGCACTAGGCAACCTACCAAATCTAGGTTAATAGAAACAAAACCAGATGAAATTGGTTACAAGAGGTTGAGCACTGCTCAAGAGTGAGGGGAAGGGAAGGGGGAAAACTCTAGTTTAGAATGTGCCACCTCTCACACTCCTACCATCCTCTCTTGTCTTCTCTTTGTCTCCTGGCCCTCCTTGGCTGCCTCTTGACTTCTCTCGGAGCGCCTTGCGCCTCCTTGAAGATGTCTTCCTTCATGCCCATGGTGATAGGTAGGCCTCCAAGAATTTCCAAGTTGTCATCTTCCTCCATTTTCATTTCCTCTCGGGCCGTGAGAGTCCCTGGTCTTTGCGAAGGGCAGTGCCTTGATTTTTGGTTGAAGGAGCAAAGAGGGAACCTTAGAAATGGAGGAGAATAGGTGGTTTTGGAGATGGGCACTTCCCACCCCGTCCAACAAAAATCCACCTAGGCCCCTAGGGAGGAGGAGAAGCTGAGATATTGTGGAATAAGAAAAAGGAGCTCCTCACGAGATTTTAGACATAGTTTACGGTGCTTTGAATGGTTAGGTTTGAAGGCCATACACCCTGTTGCGTTGTTACTGCCGCTACAGCTGCAGGCAGTATTCTATATTTGTTGTAGCCGTCGAAACCGTCCCACACCTAGTTGCGAGGGTCGTATGGCTCTGAAAACCAATGTAACACGTTAAGTCTCTAGCTCTTGCATGAAAGTCGTCGTCGAAGTTCACTTAATGGCATCCAGAGCTTGTTGGATGGGTTTTCCTCCACGTTTTTACCTCAACCCTGCATTGTGGGTCCTTAATGACGGGGGTACTACCTCGGTTTCTCCGGTTTTGAAACTTAGATTTTGATTCAAACAGACTTCAGTTCTGTTTTTTAGGTGTCGGCAAAATCGTCACGTGCGAGGCATGACCGGCAATTCAACGCCGACTTCTCTTGTGTGCAGCTCACTCTTACTCTCGCTCTATCCCTCGTCCTCGCTTGCTCTTACGAGTGAGGAGGGCGAGCAAAGGTAAGGGCACGAGGCCAGAGGCCTCGACCCTCAAGGCCTCGCGGCCTGCTGGCCGCCGATCGTGCAACCAGCTTGATCAGCAGCCAGCAGGTCGCAGGTCACCTGCCCGGCCGCCGGCCATCCAGCCGGCAGGCAGCCAGCTGGCCGGCGGCCAGCAAAGGGCTGGTCGCAGGCCAGCCCTCACTGTTGCGAGGGGTGGTGTCCAACCACCGCTCGCTTTGGCGAGGAGGGAGGGCTGAACCAGCTTTCCCGTACAACTTCTGTGGGCTGCATATTTCCTGTTCGTACGTTTTGGTGCGACGGGGATGACCGGGCCTGGCGGGCTAGCTACAAGTCCCTAGTACATAAGCTAACTGTAGGGCTAATTGTACTCCCTCCCTTCTTTCTTGACTTATTCATTCCAAAATTAGCTGAATTTTGCACTACCATTCTCTTGCGAGCAACCAGAGCTTCTGTGCTGTCTAGCATGGGCCTGCATGCCCTAGAGAAATGTTAGCACATTTGTGACAAAGGCGCCTCGGGCGACCCCTGCTGTTCGTGCTGCCACGGGCGGTCACACAAAGGGGACAAAAACACTTATAACCTTGCTTTTTTTCCATGATTTGAGGTGCTCTTTGGCGCCTTGAGAAAGATCGAGAAGTGCACGAAACCTTTTATGTACTATTTGAACAAATGCGTCTCGGCAGGAGTCTTTGGAGCACCAAGGGGTTCTCAATAGGTTTGTTTGGCCTGGCACATAAGGATTTCTAGAGTTGCTCTAGGTATGCCAGAGACATGTAGATTGCCTTGTACAAATAACTCTCGAGTCTAAAGATTCCCTCGCCCAACTCTCCTTGTACTCTGGGAATTGTCGTGCACACAATGCACCTTGGTTCAAACACCACCGGGAGAGTCACACTGCAAGAACCTTGGTCACCAGCAGTGGACCTGCTTCTGGGAGGGAGTAGTGCGACATCTCAAGGGTGGACCCACACATCAAGGGGCTCAGCGTGTGATCGTTACGTCGGACGCCTCTCACTTCAACCCTCTTGTTCAAGACGTCGGGGTCATTCGCTTTCATGAACCCCGTGGACATCTCTTCTTGCCTAATGTGTTGTATATGTCTCTGGATGAGCAAGTCATAGATTTTACTCCCTTTCGTGGCACTATGACCGTCCCTCCTCTTGCGTTGTCTTACGTGGTGTGTGGTGCGAGTGTCTACCACGTTCCTCAGTTTGCCTCTGCTTCCGCACGTGCGGGCTGTGCACTCGTTCAAGTCGTGCCTTTGCTATCACGTGAGCAGCTTTTCTTGCTGCACCAGGCCTGCCTTCATCATGTTCAAACAGGCGCAACCTCTGGCATGCTCCACCTGGAGCCGAAGGTCCATGAACATGCTTCATCCATGTTCTCGACCAAAGTTGTGTGAAAGTAGCTTTTAAGCATGCAATGCTTCGCCAAATTCTTCTCCAAACTCCAATCATCTCAATGATGATTGGAGTTTTGATGTGAGGCGCATCATCTCATCACTTTTCTTGATAACTTGTCCACAAAAACCATGTCAAATCGTTTGGTGAGGGGATACTCCCTCGTGGACATTGCCGAACCAACTTCACCCTTCACCCCTGTGTACCGAGTATCCAATGCCTCATTCTAGTGCACAAGCATATGAGCATGTTCCGGCAGCCTCCCTGCCAGAACATGCTTGTCCTCTGCCAACAAGTGACCAGAGGCAAACGAGAGTGGGCATTGAGAAAACTTCACTAGGTTCAGAGGAGATCTAAGCAAGGAACCCTCAAGGAAGCCTCAATTGTGTTCAGACGAGGGTTCTAGCACCCTTGACGCTATCCACGGGACATGTGATTTGAAGACTCAAATCTTAGCATTACTGAACCGATAGTGCAAACAAACAAGCACCAAGTGCCTTCGCCAATCACCAGCAATTCACCTCAAATGCCCGACCCCGCCTCCCCCCTCAACGTCATCCCCAGGCTCGTGGTTACGTGACGCATGTATGAGAGGTGCAGCCTGCGTTCGTTACAAGGCCATGTACAGCACACCCTGCTGCAGCTGCAGCAGCAGCAGGAGAAAGCCCAGCACCCCAGAAGGCGCCACCCACAGCGACCAGCCCATGCCGGTCCTTGCGCCATTGCCACGGCCGCCACTGCGGCTGGGAGGCGGCGCCACACTAGGAGGCCCTGTGACCTTCGGCGGCACATGAAGCGCAGCGGCAAGCGCTGTGGCATTGGCGCACACGCCGAACAGCACCGTCTCGTTCGCGTTGCTTCCCAGTCCGTCCACGCCTTTGCCGTTGTCGCCGTTGGTCAGAAGCGCCACGCACGTCAGACCCGTCTCGCATGGCGGAAGGCCCAGCAATCCTTCCGGGAGCAGCGTAGCTCCTCCGTCCACGCTCGTGCCCAGGCTGGTGCTCCCGCTGCCCCCATCACCGCCGCCGCTGCTGCTGCTGTTGCTGCCGCCGCCGAGGCGGCAGGTGCCGCCGACGGTGCGGGACGGCTTGGTGGCGTCGCTGGAAGGAAGGTCCGACTCAGCAATGCATAGCCCCGAAGAGGGTGCGCCGCCACNTTCGGCGCCACATGAAGCGCAGCGGCAAGCGCTGTGGCATTGGCGCACACGCCGAACAGCACCGTCTCGTTCGCGTTGCTTCCCAGTCCGTCCACGCCTTTGCCGTTGTCGCCGTTGGTCAGAAGCGCCACGCACGTCAGACCCGTCTCGCATGGCGGAAGGCCCAGCAATCCTTCCGGGAGCAGCGTCGCTCCTCCGTCCACGCTCGTGCCCAGGCTGGTGCTTCCGCTACCACCATCACCGCCCCTGCCGCTACTGCTGCTGTTCCTGCCGCCGCCGAGGCGGCAGGTGCCGCCGACGGTGCGGGACGGCTTGGTGGCGTCGCTGGGAGGAAGGTCCGACTCAGCAATGCATAGCCCCGAAGAGGGTGCGCCGCCACTACTGCCGCCGCCGCTGCTGCTGCTGCCGCTGCTTCCAGGGGAAGAGGGAACCTCCGCTTTCACCTGCGACCCGCGCGCAGTAAGCCGCCCGGTGCTGCCGGACGCGATGTACAGCTGCGGCTCGTCTAACGCGGGAAGGAAAACTGCGCACAGCAGCTCGCCGCGGCACGGTACGAAGGCGGCGGCGGCGGAATGCGAGAGCGCCGTGGAGTCGGATTCGACCATTCCGCACCGCACGGGACTGGCAGGGCCCGGCCCTGCGGCCAGCCTCCGTCTGCACGTGCCGTGCTGAGCTACGTCAAGGATGGGAGGGCGACGCGCAGTGTCCGATGACTCGGCCGGTGGCGCCTCGGAGGAGGAGGAGGGCGAGGACGGGGAGGTGGTGGGAGGGGAGGAGGCGGGAACGTCCGCGACGCAGTGTAGCCCGTCCGCGCACCAGATGGGTTGGATGTTGCTGCCCGAGCGGCAGCGCTCGCCCTCCTGCGCGCGCGTCGACGTGATGCCCAGCGGGTCATCGCCCTCAACGCCTCGCGCGCCGCTACCGCCTGCCTCTTCCATGCTCCTACCCTTTTCGCTGCCACGCAGGCGCCATGATTCTGTCAAAGCGTGCGAGGCGGGTACTAGCGAGGGCATCGATAGAAGCAGCGGCAGCAGCAAGAGCTGCAGCCACGACACCGCCGGCGGCAGCATGGCTGGGCGCAATGCGCGACTGGCGCGTGGCAAGCGGTTTCGCCGCGCGGCCGGACGAGCAGTGGAGGAGGAGGAGGGAAGTAGACGCCAGCTGACGATGGTGTGTTGCTGCCGCGGGTGGTTCATGCGGCTCCTATTCGTGAAATTTTATGGGCGTTTAGTTAAAGAAGCAAGTGGCTGATGGGTCGCTCGTCCTACGCTGGAACACGTCGCACTGCGGAGGAGAAAGGATGGGCAAGACAATGTTAGGAAAAAGCTCGCACGGGATCATCACTGCTAGTCCCCAGGCGTCCAGGCGTCGCGCAGTGTGCAGCGCACGAGAGACCAGAACGCGGCACCGCAACACTCCTCCGGGTGGCGACGATGCCAGCAGCGGTGGATGCGTCGTTCGGTGTCAACGAGCTCCACCCGTCAGCTGCTGCGCTGCGGCTTCCTCCGCTGTGGGCAGCTGCGAGCTGGAGGCAATTCGCCTTGCAGCGCTGCGGGGACGGCACCGCGAGTCGCTTGGCGCATCCAATAATGCCGCGGCGTGCGCGTCGAGGTCAGCTGTGGGTGCCGTTCGGCCAACCACATGGACTGGTGTAGAAGCCACAATGAAAAGCAACCGCACTTCGCGTGGAAAAGTGTGATGAGATTATGGCGCATCGATCTCTGTGACAGGGTTCAGGACGAGGTCCAGGTCGGGCCTCGGACGGTTTCCATGGAATCTTTCAAAACCTTCCAGGTAGCGTGTGGATATGATGTCCAAAAGCTGCTGAGAAGCAAACTTTCGACCGCGGTGCTTTTCTTTTTCAGACCGTAACAGAACAGGCCTTTCCACAATATCGCATGATGGCCCCGATGGTCACTGCGGTCAATGCTTCGGCCCGTCGTCCGCGGTCCCGGCATCTTACGTGCAGAGCAGCTCTCTGGTTTGGAGGAGAGGGTTAGAGGTCTGGTAGTCAGGTGGTCGAAGGTTTGTCGCTAGAGTGCCCGCACCTGCAAATCTAATTCCGTCATGCCCATACAACTTTACTTAGAACCTAGTGTACCCAGAGTCCTGAAAACAAAATACAGAATACCCAAGTTCATGCCCAAAATAACGTAAATGGTTAAAAGGTTGAATTTTGAACGCAGAACGCGTTTTAAAATTTTTTGGAATCGATATATTTCTAATTAATGGTAATTTTACTTAAATGACAAGTGTCGGAATCATCAAACACTACATACAAGAGGTTGCCAGCTTCAAAATGAGACGTAGTCATGGAATTTGGGTCAATCGTTGAGTGGCGCGTGTGGATTTGCATAGTGAGTGGTCGGATCGAGAACCTCTGCCGAGGAATTGGGGGGCTTCAAAGATCTACGGAGGAGATGCGAGATGCATCTTCATAAATCTCAATTTATCTCCATGTGCCGACAAGTCGACCAAAATGTTGTGACACTTCAATCGTTGATTCTTGAAAGTGGTTGAAGTTGTGAGAAAGTGCGAAAAGATTCGTCGGAGGACAAGGTTAGTTGGTCGGATTGCACTCGACTGTAGGAGTGAAAGTCGAGGTTTCGTTGCACTATGGGCTATTTGTATAATGATAAAAATGCCCACTCAAGAAGATAAGGGACTCGTGTACTTCTCGTGTGTAACACCTCCCCCCCTTCTAGCCGCGACGTCCCGCCGAGCGTATGGACGTGGCTTGGTCACGGCAGTTGTATTCATCAATCAGGTGATCGACGTCGTAGAGGTTGTCATTGAGCAGATGTGTAGAAGCTTCCTAGCGACACAGCCGCTCACTGGGAGTCAGTGACGACAAGAAATCTACTTGGATACGTGTGCATCTTGAATGGCGCTGCCATCTCATGGGCCAGCAGGAAGCAGGATTGTGTTTCCGTGTCCACGGCTGAGGCAAAGTACGTTGCTCTGTCTGAGGTTTCCAAGGAGACGCAATGGTTGCGCAGCCTGCTTGGCGAAATGATAGTGCCACAGAAGGATGCCACGGTCATGCACGTGGACAACATGAGCGCCATCTCGATGGCTGAAGACAAGATCATCTCCCGGTGAACGAAGCACATCGACATACGTTACCACTACTCACGTGACCTGGTCATGAAGAACGTGGTGGACTTGCAGCATGGCGGAACAAAGAGCATGCTTGCTGACTGCATGACCAAGCCGCTGGAGAGCAACTTGCACTATGCAGGCATTCCTGGATTCGGCATGAGGAGTGCGGCAGAGGAAGGGTGAGCCCCAAGGCATTAATGGAGCCCAGTAAGCGACAGATGGACAGAGGTGGAAGGGAGAGATTTGTTGAAATAGTGTGCACCTTGTCCACTGCCTAGCTGGCTAGCCACATATACAGACAAGGCATGCACTGCTCTATGGAGTACGTCCCCTTCGCCTGTTCTGAGATGGGCCAGGAATGCACTGCCCATAATGGGTATGTCCCCTGTGGCTCATCATAGGAACCATACTCATTTGGCTTGGTTGAATAGGAACCGAAGTCTCAATCAAGATGTCGCGGGTTCAAACCCCGATGGTCGCAATTTTCTTTGTGGCCCAAACTGGGACAGGAAGCTTCTAGGAAGCTTACTAGAGCCTACCTTGAGGATGACAGGGTAAATGCAACAATGCATCTTATCCTAAGTGCAAAACAGACAGACGGTCTTAGCAGGCCTATCGAAAGAGACCACGACAAGACCGAGTATAGGCTGTGTCCAAATGAGCTTAGACACAGTGTCCGAGCCCACGTGCCACAAGCGGCGATGCAACAATCACTACTGCTCAGTTGATAGAACACCAGTGACAAACACACAAGCAGAATGGGAAGGAGAGTAAGGAGAAGGAGAATAGCAAGGAACGCGATACAAATCATCTACAACAGAAGCTCGGAGAACAATGGCACGATTATCAACAGCACCTACAGTCGCAGCGTTTGCAGTGTGCTCCATAAAGAGTCCCATCAGTGTGCAGGCACAAACAGAAAGCAGGCTGCGCTCAAGATCATGCACAAAAAGCACCTCGAAGAGATACAAGGGGCCAGACGGACCATCGAAGCACACAACCTCGACGCCTTGAACCTATAGTGACTGACCAGAGCCTATGCAAACGGAGCGAACAGATGCAAACGGACCAAGAACAACAAAATCACTATGATTACAGGTCTTGTGGTGAGTGGCACCAGAATCGATGATCCAGGTGCCACCGGCACCACCACTGGAGGAAGTCACTGTGCGCTGGGAAATGGAATACTCGGCCTCAGACAGACACTGAGCAATAGGCAAGGAGGAACGACGAAGGGCACGAGGGTGGGAGTTAGGAATCCAATTAGCACTGTCAGGTCCATCATCATCACATGCCAAGTGTTCCCCCCAGACGCGAGTCATCACGAGCAACCAAAAAAAAAAGTATGTGAACAACCCAACTATGAAAACACACTTGTACCTCCCTAACAGCCAAGTGCCAGAAGGTGACAGAGCTTGACGATGGTGCTATCACGCAGATCCGGATCACCACTGCTCTTCGATGGGGAGACGGGAACTGCTGCGGTGGTGGTCGCCGCGCGAGTAGAGATTGTGCTACGTGATGGAGACTACTGTGCGTGTACCACATGAAGGCCATGAGTCATCCGCGCCCAATTGAGCGGTTGATGGCACTCCATGTAGCAATGAGTACCTCAAACGTTGTAGCAGTGAACAATACGTCCACTACTACCGGCCGGTGAGTGCTGTTGCGATTGCTACTGGCCCGATTTTTTCCTCTTCCTCCCCTTTTTCCCTTGTGCAATTGCTGCCACATCCTGTGTCTGAGTCGGGGTATTCGATGTGAAAGGAGAGGAGGAGGATGTGCTAGAGGACGGAGGAGTGTGCTGCAAGAGGGACGTCGGTGGTGACGCAATGACCGCTGTAGCAAGGGGACTCTCTTGATGGGCCATTGTTGCCTCATGGATGGAAATCACCTGGAGAAAGAGCTGATGTGTCCAAGGAAGAAGCTGGAGGGAGATGGAGAAGGGCTCAAGAACGGCGTCGTTTTACCCTGAGAATATCTCTGCGTGCTCAAGGAAAACATCCAGCATGATTATGCGGAGCGCCCACAGCTGTGTACCTCTTGAGGTGCCAAGGCGCGTGTAGATGCACATGGCCCGCCACCAGTTGTCGGCTGCGAGCTCGGTGGGTCCCTGACGAAGGGAGTGCAAGGCGTGAATGTGGGTTGCGCGGATGCCATGTGTCTTTACAGCAAGCAGGGACAATGACAGGTCCTAGCCCTGACGTGGGTCAGCACCATCACGTGAGCAGGCCTCTCTAAGAAAAGGGCGAAGTTCCACAATAGTCTCGCGTGGTATGGCCTGAAGGAGTCCGCGCGTTGCCCTGGCCGCTGTCAACACATGAGCGCAATCCATAACGTGATACGGACTGTGGTAGTAAGGCCATACCCCCTGTGAGGTGGCCCAGACCTGGAAGAGAATCTTCTACATCTGATACCATGAGAAGATGCGTAGAAGCTTCCTAGCAACACAGCTGCTGACTGGGTATGAGTGCCTAGTCAGATGGTGACAATAGTCACAGGTTGTACACACGGCGGCAAGGGTCTGGCTAGGAGACACAAGTCAAATTGTCATAATGCTTCAATAGCATTTGCAGAGAGAGTTAAAAAATGACAGGTCGATAGCATAGATACCTGCCGCGACGTACAGCGGGTGTCGCATGCGGTAGTGCAAGGTTTGTCCTTAAACCGGCCCAAAAACAATGTTTTGCCCACAACTCTGCGCAGACAAATCAGAATTCTATGCCGTCTCAACCTAAACGTGCAGGATCTCAAGTCGGACGCTATGACCGGTCACATGCATGCATCCAGCATTGAACAGTGGACACACAATACAAAACATGCAAATTGGGCCCACGGCCAATTCCATTGATAAAGTCCTACAGGCTACAGAAAAACTACAAAAGCTGCGAGACAGCATCCAGGACGCTGGGGCAATCGTCTTTCAGCTCCGAGTGGGTGGTCCACCACCTGCCGATGCGCCGGTACCTCCTGGGTCCTCATCCGGGATTTTCATGGGCATGGACATGGCCAAGTGGTCAAAGTGAACTGTACAACTAGATGGGAACGTCACACATTACAACAGTCATAGGATTCCCAGCTGTTATGCGTACCGTCATAGCCATGCCATTTGACTGTTCTTGTTTAACCACACCGCCGATGGCCAAGGATGTCCTTGTTGACGTACCCTGTGTCCTCGTCTACATGTTCAGGATGAGGGGAGGGCTCATCCCTGCCAGGGAAGTTCTCTCTGGGATCTTGGTAATGCTTGATTCTACTGATATGGAATACCGGATGAACTTGCATAGTGTCGGGGATTTTGAGTGGTGCAACCACAGGGGTTTGCATGCGCTCGATCTCAAACAAGTCCAACCATCGGGTGTTGAGCTTCAAATACTTGGCTCTGCGGAGTTTGATGTGTGCCAAACTGAGGAGAACTTTGTTCCATGCGACAAACACATCGTCGCTGCGATGTCGGTGAGCTACTCGTTTCATCACTAACTTTGTTTTCGTGAGTGTTTGTCGTGTTTCTTTCCACGTGGTGGAGAAGTCACGGCGTTGGACATAAAAAACGGGAGTATTGCTCCGGCTGTGTAGTCCAGCTGGTGTGGCAGGAAGTTTGCCATACACCTCTTTGAATGGATCTTTACCCGCTGCGGTGGAGATTGCCAAATTTGATGTGATTTTGGTGGTCAAGAGTTTTTGTGCCCAATCCGTTCCGTGAGGTTTGTATAGTATTCAGAGAATTTGTTCGAGCGTCTGATTGGTCAGCTCGGTTTGGCCGTCGTTTTGAGGGTGGAACACCGTTGAAAGCTGGATCCGACTGCTGTAGCGAGTCATCTATTCGCGCCAAGAAGCGTTGGTAAATTGACTGTCTCTGTCACTTGTGATGGTTCTTGGTACGTCGTTTAGCCATACGATGTTGTTTAGGAATAGCCATGCTCTTCCTTTGGCGGTGATGGAGGTAGCTGTTGGAAGAAAGTGAGACATTTTGGAAAACCTGTCAACAACCACGAGGATTGTGTCATATCTCGCGCGTGTGGCTTGTAATCGGGTGACGAAGTCCATGGAGATGTCGGTCCATGGCTCCATCAGAATGGGGAGTGGTTGTAGAAGTCCGGGTGTCCGTGTGCAACGGGATTTTTGTTACTGACACGTGCCTCAGTATTTGGAGAATCTGGCAATGTCAGATTGCATCTTGTCCCACCCGTAGTGTTTTGCCAGCCTCTTCAGCATCTTGTCTTCTCCAAAATGTCCACCTAGAACGGTGTCGTGCCATTCTTTGAGCAGCATGCGGCAAAGTTCGTTGTTCGGAGGAACGATCACCTAGGAAGTGAGTTATTGCTGCCAATACGGTGCGTTGTACTGGAACTTTGCCTTGTCATTTCCGACATGCTGGTCATAGCCTCATATGAACAATTGCTTGAGATACGGATCTCACTGCAACTGTAGCGTTGCTGCCTCAGCCATCAGATCAGGTCGGCGGCTGAGCGCGTTTGCTTGTTTTGCCTAGCCAGTACTTGATATTGTAGTCGAATCCGGATTCAAGGAAGTCCATCCATCAAGTTTGACGTCCACTAAGGTTCGTTTGTGTCTTCCAATGTTTCAGCGGATGATGGCTGGAGCGTACGTCGCATCGGCAACACTGAAGATGGCATCGCCAGTATCTCCTTCTTGTGTACGGCATAGTTGAGTTCCGGTCCCCACAGCTTTCATGACGTGTATGTGACTGGTTGCTCTCCATTGCCGTGATCTTGTAGGAAGACCACATTGATGGCTCAATCTGAGGCTTCCGCAGTCATGACGTAGTCGACCATTGGATCGGCCAAATGTAGGGCTAGCGCTGAGGTGAGAGTGTTTCACAAAGCAGTGAACGCTTCTTGTTTGCTTTCTCCCCACCGCCACTCGTTTCATTCTCGAGTGAGGTTGGAGAGAGTTGCAAACACTTGGGCACAATCTCGTACAAAGTACCGGTAGTAATTACAGAAGACGAGAAAAACTTCAACTTCCTAGACATTGGTCGGCTTCGGCCAATCAGCGGATGCTGCCACTATTTTTGGATGCACGATGATCCGTCCGCCGTTGACTACGTGACCCAAAAACTCAATCAAACGGCAAACAAAGTCGCATTTGAGAGTCTTCCAAAAAACTTCTCTTTGTAAAACCTTCAGAGATTTTCGGAGATGTCCATCATGCACCTCTGGGATGCGGCTATACACGAGGATGTCGTCGAGGTACCAGGACAAGTTTTTCAAGGTATGTTGTTCATTGCCACCATGAATGTCGCTACGGAATTCATAAGTCCAAACGACATGACCGTGAACTCAAAATGCGCGTTGAGTGTTCGGAGCACCGTCTTTTTCATGTTGGCGTCTGCCACGTAAACATGGTGATAGCAGCTACGTAGTTCAATTTTGGTGAAATTTGAGCCCCTCGAAGTTGGTCAAAAAAAAATTCTGCTCGGGGAAGAGTGTAGCAGTTCTTCATGGTAGCGTCATTCAATGCCCGATAGTCCACGTACATCTGCATTTTGCCAGTTTTCATTTTCACGAAAAGTACTGGTACGACGAATGGTGACCTGGATGGGCGGATGAATCCTTGACCGAGCATCTCGTTGAGTTGTGTTTTCAGCTTGGTCAGCTCGTGATCGCTCATCCGATAGGTCTTTCAAACTGTGGGTCGGTTTCCTGGTTCTAGTTTGATGCGATGGTTGATGTGGCGTTGAGGTGGTAGGGTTTTTGGGAGTTCATCATGGAAGACATCCGCAAACTCTTGAATGAGAGGTGCGAACTCTTTGGGTACCATCATGAACTTTGTTGATGCTAATGAGGCCGATGAGGCTGATGAGGCCAAGAAGTCAGCTATTGCTACTTCCGCTTCCTCCATTGGCTCAAACATATGAGCCATGCGCGAGCTCCTTGTTGTACACACTTCTTGGCCACGTTGAGTGGTATCGGCTGCATAGATTGTTGGTTCTTGGCCTTTTTGGCTTCCTCTGCTACTTCAACCTTTGTTACTTCCTCTGTCGTCTTCCGCCACGCGTGTGGAAGTTGTCGCTTGGCGCAGTCGATTTCCACGTAGACGTCACCTCTACTCTAATCAACCTGCGGATTGTGCTTGTATAGGCAATCTCGTCCAAGAATGATTTTGCAATCACTCATTAGACACGACTTCCAGACCGTTTCATCCCGAATATCTCCCTCTTGAAGTCATTGTGGTCCTTAGAGTCTCCGTATCTGCAGTCTCCTATCGAAGGTTTTTCCTTCTTACACCCCTGGTTTGGTCTGCAAACCCAGTTTGAGAATCATGTTGATGCTTACAAAACTATGAGAACCTCCTCCATCCCGTAGTGCCAGTACCTTTCTGTGACTCTTGCAGCCTCGGGGTCGCACTTTTGGCAGTATCGCCGGTTGGTCGTCCTTGTACCCCTTGTCGAACTTTGTGATTTCAGAAACCCTATGGGGTGTTGTAGACCATTCGAATGGGCAATGGTTTTGCATACATCGCTCCTCATGGACAAGATTTGTGCCCTTCACTCCTGCCCTTTGCCGTTTTCTCACTCATTTTTCTATGACTTCCCCCCCCTTCTGACCGTCTTCTTGCTTCGGCAATTGCGATCGATGTGCCCAAATTTGCTGTAATTTTAGCAGGTACGTGCATCTTCCTGGTCAACGGCTTCCACTTTCATCACAGTCGAGGATTTCCCCAAATGACTTTTTCTATTCTAATGATTATTCTGCTTGGGAGGTTGCGAGTTGTAGGATTCCTGGATGTGAGCATTGTAGCCTATGTAGCCAATCCTTTCTACTACTACATTCTTCCGCTGTAGGTTGTTTTGGATGCCTAAAATGACGATCGCTCACCGAATGTATTGCTTGAGGCCGGTGTTGTAGTGAAAACAGAGCTTGCCGAGGGCAATGTCTGCACCGGTGATGATCTCGCGAGAATCTCTGCACGTAATTTGCCACGCTGGACTGCTGAAAGTTTTGTTGGAGCTTGTACCGAGCGTCATACTTCTCATTCAGTTGTCACAATCCTGTGAGCATCACGCACGAGAACTCGTTCCAGTTGGATCGTGGCGTCAGCTCGTCTTGCCATTGCAGATTGATCTACTCCAAGGTTAGAACTCCTATTATCAACGATATGAGACAGGTGCCGTTGGCCGTTGATGAGGTCCAACCGGTCTCCTGCTGCTGTTGGATGGCGTTTAGATCAGACAACCGACTTAGTGTCGTGCCACGTAAAATCGCAGCCGCGAGGCTAATCTTCTTTTGATCTTCGTTAACCCTAGTAGCGGTGAAGTACACCTCCAAACTCGTCAGCTACATCCAAACCGTCGATCCCTTGGAATTTGTAGGATCGAACGGTTCTGGTGGGGTCGGACGAATCATAGATTTGCTTGGGAGTTGGGTATTTCTCTTGATGAGCACCGCCTCTCATGCACTTGCATTGCAAAGAGCCTCCATCAGGACGTTGAGTTGTTGGAGCAAATAGCTATTGATCCCCTTGAGCATGGAGACACGGTTCGCCAATTCCTCGTTGATCCGCGCTTGTCATCCGGTACCACATGTCGTTCTTGCTGCCGTCGTTGAGGCTGTCGATAGGAACGGCTAGTTTATTGGCATTGGATACGTGACCGGGCTGGTCATCGGAGCCATGGTGGTTGATCCAGCTGTGACATAGCCTGCCAAGCCAGCGTTTGCTATCGCTTCAGGGTTCGCTTGCATAGGCTCGTTCTGCTCCTCCATTGCCAAAGTCGTCGCCGAAGACCCGTTGGAGGTTGTCGGATGCACTTGTTTGCTTCATTTTGTAGTTGCAAAGTCTGCAGAGTCTTGACATGCAAGATACGCTGACGGTTTGTGCGAGTTAGTCTTTTAGGTGGGTAAAGTAGTCAGATGCCTCTCCAGCACCGCTGCACTCTGATACCAAGTGTTATGCTCAACAGAGCGTAGATAATGAACAAGTCGAAGTTACAAGACATAACATGTTTGAGACTTTGGGACACATGGGACATTTATGATATGCGGTATGTGTACTTTGATGACAAGTGTGAAAATGATCAAACACATGTATACAAGTGCCGAGTTACAAATGAGATACAGTCGGAGTAGTTGGGTCGATCGCCAAGCGACACGTGTGGAGTCGTCTTGCGAGTGGTCGGATCAAGAAGCTCCGTTGAGGAATCAGGCGGCTTCTTTTTGGACGGCGAAGATGCGAGATGCATCTTTCTAAATCTCGATAAATATCGATGTGTTGAGAAGTCGACCAAAAGGTCGTAAGACTTCTGTCATTAATTCTCAAAAGTGGTCAAAGTTGTCAGAAGGTGCGAGACGGTTTGTCTGAGGACGAGGGCAGTTGGGCTGATTGACCTTGACTTTCGGAGTGAAATTAATAGACCCCGTGCAAATGTTGCCTGCATGCAAGTTTTGTGACGTTAACCGCAAAAATCATTGTTGAACCCACATGTCCTTTGTCGAACAAGTCACCACAGTCAAACCTACAGACCACCCACGTTTGCAGACAACCCATTGTACAAGAGAGCAAGGGCACGCCATCTCTATCGTCGACTCCACATTGAATCCGACGCCTGGTGACCCTCGCAACATACTGCCACATAGACGAGATGGAAAACCATGTCAAACCAACCGGCTGTAGGTAGTTCACCAAACAAAGATCATGGTTTGCATGGCCCTTGTTTCCACTGGTGTGGCCCGAGCGACACATGAAATGTGGATGTTGACGTCCATTGTCTCGCTGTACCTACTGTTTTTGCAACTGATGAACATGGCTACTAACGGTGACAGGACTGAGGTTCCGAATGACTCTCGCCAATGGGACCATGTCAGAGTGTGAGATAGAGAGGAAGCATTGCAGTCATCAGCCATGTTGCATCCACGGGAATCCGCAGCTGCAAGGGCCACCATAAAGGC
>SZWC01009007.1:15245-26993 GCA_023375785.1 Penium margaritaceum | reverse complement strand
AGGTGCAGCAGTAGTTATCGGTGCTACACCACCAGCTGCACCTGTTTCTGCTGCATTCTGACCTGCTACAGCACTTTGTTCTGTCGTTTATGCTACTGCGTCGTCCCCATCTATCACGAGCTCAACCTCAGTTACAACGCCTGAGTCATCTCCTATGGCACGGCCCTCTCTTAATTGTCCGGTGCCTCGTCCTCCATCACCGCACACCCCGCGTCCTGTAGCAAGCTATCTTGCACGAGCTGCTGCAATGTTGGATGGTGAGAGGGCTGGTGGATTGGTGCAACGCCTTGACCCATGAACAGCCAGCCTGCAGTGGCTGAAGATGTGGTTCCTCTTGCAATGCTCATACCATTCCTTGTGTTTGGTCTACGGCCTGCCAGCACCTTGTTTTCTTCCTGGCGGGCTCCACCCTTTCTCTGCATACTGCACCTAGCGTAGATTGACCCCGGGCATTCGGTGGCAGTATGTCCTCTTCCACACCATCTTCGTCAAGTGTATGTCCACATACATTTCCAGATTGACTCCCACATCAAGGAGAAGGCCGAACGCATGTTGGCATACTCGGCCCACTGGCCGTAGCTGCACTTCTTCGCATTGCAGTCTACCTCTTGCACGGAGAGGCTCTTTGGGCCCAGTATAGTCCCAGGGAGTGATCCTACCGGGATGATGTCGTACTCCCCTACATGTTGTGTGTAGGTCTTCATCTTCCCATCGGCGACCGGGACGAGTGGAATCTTGCAGTCATGCATAAGCTTCCGCCGTTCTACAAACAAAGTTTTCACCCACACGTACAGTTGCGCAAAGCAGTGAAAGGGGTACATCTGGTGGAGGTCCATGCAATAGGCGTTCAGCAACTTGGCCGCATTGCTGGTTGTGTGTCCGCCATGTGCCACGGGTATGTAGACCCTACTCCACCTGTCTAGTGGGATACCGGGTTCTCCTCCACTGCCGAAGATGTACTCCAGGCCTTCCCTTAATGCCCGTGATAGCTCGTCCTTAGCGCGCTTGAACTCCCTGGCGGTGAAGACATGTGCAAGGATCTAGAAGAGGTCTGCTACCACCTAACCCGCTTTGGACTTCACGTTCTCGCGGATGTGCTGCACATAAAAATCGTGCGTTGCACCTGGCACCTTGCTGGCCACATTAACAAGGAGCCCTCCATCACAATCAGAGATGATGGCAATTCCACGCTCCCTTGCCGTAGGATGCGCCTCTGACAGCCGCTGCACGAACCACGTCCAGTTCTCCTTGTCTTCCTGACCACATAGCATCCACACCATGGGCACAGAGTGGTTTTTTGCATCCCAGTACCGGGCAATGAGCAACACCTATTTGAAACCGTTCTCAAAAAAAGGTGGCATCCATGGTTATCAGGCGGCGAACATGGTTCCACCCCTCACAACAGGCTCTGGTTGCGATGAAGGTTCAGTGGAAGAGGGCGTTCTTGTCCTCCTTAGCGCACGCCACGGTCCGTGGATCTACCCTCTTCAACTGCAAGGCGTACAACGCATACGCAGGCCTGTTTACACAACGTATTTGACGTTAGAAAAAAATGGTGCAAAATAGGACAAGAAAGCAGGCGCACTAACCTCTGTGACATAGGCTGGGAAGAGAGACCAGGAGAGCGGCTTCTCCCCCATCAACTTCTCCTGGGCCGTATTCTGTGCTCGATACATGACCAGGTAGTGGAACTTCTCACCGGTCCGTGCCTCGACAATCTGTTGCAACGCCTTTGTGTCTGTGGATGGCTTTGTTTTTATCGTCTGCTCAATGTGGCACAGCACCCATGCAACACAGCATGCCTGATTGCCCTTCTTGGTGGTGGGGGTGCATTTGTGGCCGTCGACATACTCTATCATGGTGATGTTGCCATGTTTAAGCTGGTAGCACGCCTTCAGTAGCCACGTGCAACCCACGGTCGTCCACAAACCGCAGCATACCTCAAGTTTGGTGGGCTCACTATGGACCCAAGAGAGCGGCATGTTGTGGTCGACTGCAAAATCTTGGACGGCTTCCTGACAGGCCTCCATGTTGCGGTAGGCTTTGCCACCCAGGAAATCCGTACATCTGGTAGAGGACCTGCGTGCGCGAGCAGGGTGAGCAACTTGCACATCTGTGCCAGTGCTTTCCGGTGGGGACCGTGTAGTTTCCTCATCAGACAGCCCAGCACAAAAGACATATAGAACCATGTGAGACAGTTGGGTGGAAAAAGATGACAAGGACATACAGTTTTTTGCAGTTAGCGGAGAGCGTACTTCGACATTGCAGGAGGTCCAACCCCGTCGGTTGCAACACCATTTCTTCAGACATAGTAGGTTCAACTAACCTGAACGGTAACCACAAAAGGGTCAGACACATTGACCTCCTCCAATCCGCATCGTGCACTCTTTGACACAGTCAAGAGAGCGCGGGGTCATGCGCTCTACAACACTGACGAAATAGCTAAAGTCGTGCTCCTCCCAGCCCGTGCATTGGAAGGAGGAATCGGGGTGATAACGGGAGACGAGGACCTTGGGAGGGTCGTCTTCCTTGTCGTCTGGGAAGTTGCCTCCACTGGCGTAGAGAATGGCGGCCATCTTGGCCAAAAGTGGGTACAATAATGGATCCCATGCGTCATAACATGTACCCTACCCACAATTTGCACTTGCCAAACGCACCCATTAGCATGAGGACGGGAGTCACAATGGAGACAGAGGCCCGTTGCGATGAAGCGGCAACATCGGAAGGACATGAAGACTACACATAAACAATGGATGAACTGTCACAACCCCTGCGGACGACGAAAGAGAACTTCCACATCGCATGGTGGTTGGGTGAATTACCATGACGACAACCATTGCAAATCATGCAAGAGGAAGTTTTTTTTTTTTTGAGGGATTCAAACATTGATCCTATTGTGCTCCTGGAGCCGGTAAACAATGAGGGGAGGCAAGTCAGCGTCGAGCGATCGACGTTGAGAACATGTGGCCCGTCCTCAAAATATCCGCCAAGTGGTGCCGCTTGCATGTGGAGGACAGCTGGCAACGTCCACCTATCAACCTGTCGCGTGATCAAGATGTGGGAGGATTAGACGCTGTTCGGGCGTTGTCGAGGTTCACGGATAACATCATTGCTTCGTGTTTGGCAACGAGGCCGTCTTACGACAGTTTCAGTATAAGAGTGATGTCATCTCTACCTCGATCATCTTTGTTTCAATCCCCCTGTTCAAAGGGTCCAAGAAATTTGGGATGAAGAGAACATTCATACACATATGTGGTCTGTCGGAAGTCATGCTTTGCATCAAGTCACTCTGAAGGCACATGAGTTGGGTTGTCCAATTGGTGACTAGAACCAGTGAAACGTAATATATGATACTTCAGATACCCACTTTTTGAAAAGAGTTATTCCACAACCGGTGAAGCATGTATTAGTTTGCAACAGTGGACGTGGTATGCATCACTTCAGGTGCTTAGGGAAAAGTGGGTACATGGCGCATCTTTTGTGTAAAGTGAGTATCGTGTCCAATTTCTGCAAAAATTGGCCAGGAGAAAAGTGGGAGGCCCAACCTATTATGTACCAGATATACACGAGTCCCTAACCTTCTTGATGGGCATTTCTGTCATTACAAAAATAAACCACTACGTGTCGAGACCTCAGTTTTTTGCCCCGACTGCCAAGGGAAATTTGGCTAACTACCTTCACACTCCGGCAAACCTTCTCGCACTTTCTGACAACTTTGACCACTTACAAGAATCTGCAACAGAAGGTGACACGACCTTTCCGTCGACTTCTTGACGCATCGAGACATACCTTGATTTACAAAGATGCATCTCGCATCTTCACCGTCAATCCTTGAAGCCCCCCGATTCCTCAGTGGAGCTCCTCGAATCCGACCACTCACGACGCAACTCCACACGCGTCGCTCCACAATCGACCCAACGACCCCGACTATGCCTCATTCGTAACTCAACACTTTTTTGTGTATGTTTGATCATTCCAACACTTGTCATCGAAGTACGGTTACCGCTAGTTATAAACTGCTCAAGTGTCCCAAATTTTAAATCGTGTTCTGCCTCACAACTTCTACCTGTTCACTATCTGCGCTCCATTTGGCATAACGCTTGGTATCAGAGCACAATGGTGCTAGAGAGGCATTCGACTCCTTTACCCATCCGGCGGACTACCTCACACAAGCCGTCAGCGCATCTCGCACGCCCAGACTTTGCAGACCTCGCGACTACAATGTGAAGCAGGCGAGCACATCTAATGACCAGAAGTGGGTCTTCGGCGAAGGCTTCCACGATGGAGGAGGAGAACGTGCCTATGCACGTGAACCCTAAAGCGGCAGCAAACTCTAGTGTGGCAGGCTACGCGGCAGCTGGATCAATCCCTACGTCTGCGAGGACAAACCCGATCGTGGATACAACGGCGGTAATCCAGTCGCCCCTACCAATAGCCTTGACGAGGACATCAAGAACGACAGGTGGGACCGGATGACAGGCACGGATCAACGAGGAACTAGCAAACCGTATCTCTGCGCTTGACGAGATCATCATCCATCTGCTCCAACAGCTCAACATCGTAATGGAGGCTATTCTCAGTATAAGCGCATGAGACACGGTGGTAGTCGAGAGAAATACCCAACTCTTGAGCGAACCCTAAACTCATCCGGCACCACCAGAACCGTTGGATCCAGAAAATTCCAAAGGACCGACGGTTTGGATGTCGCCGATGAGTTTGGAGGTGTACTTCACAGTTGTTGGGGTCAACAAAGAGCAGAAAAAACATTGACCTCATGGCCGCGCTTTTGCATGGCACGGCGCTAAATTGGTGGTCAAATCTAAAGACCATCCAATGGCAGCAAGAGACCGGCAAGACCTCATCAACGGTCAACAACGCCTGTCTCATATCACCTACCGCGGGCGCTCTACCCTTGGTGCAGATCATCCCACAATGGCAAGACGCACTGGCGCAACCAACCAACTTGAATGAATTTTTGCGCGTAATGCATGCCTTGGACGACTAAACAAGAATTTTAACGCTTGGTACAAGCTCCAGCGTCTTCGTCAGTAGTCTAGCGTGGCAGAGTATAGACGGAGATTCCACGAGATCATCATTCTTGCAAACATGGCCCCCGATGAGCTCTATTTTCACTACAGCAACGGCCTCAAACAAGACATCCGATGAGCACTTACCATTTTTGGCATCCAATGTGACTTGTCGTGGATGATTGTAGCAGCAAAAGTGATTGAAAGCGCCAACTATGACGCTAGGATCTAAGAATCCTATGGCTGGCAACCTCCCAACCACAATTATCATCGGAATGGAAAGAGCTAGTCAGGGGACTCCTTGACTCCGATGGAAGTGGACGTAGTCAACCAGAGAGGTACGCGCACCTGCTACAACTCCAGAAAATTCGGGCACATTGCTCGCAACTGTCGAAGCAAGCAGCAAGCCAAAAAGTCAGGGATGTCGCAAAAGTTTGAGCCAGGAAATGGCAAAGGACAGGAGTGAAAGGTGTGACTCTTGTTTGTGACGAGCACCAAACGATCGTCCATCTGAATGGCCTACAATGCTACAGAGGGTTTCTGAGATCACAAAGTTCAACAAAGGATATGAGGACGACCAACCGGTGATACTGCCAAAAATTCAACCTCAAGGGTGCAAGAGTGAAAGAACGATACCGGAACTATTGGATGGAGGAGCTTGTCACAGTTTTGTAAGTAGTAACATGGTTTGCAAGATGGGNTGCTACAGAGGGTTTCTGAGATCACAAAGTTCAACAAAGGATATGAGGACGACCAACCGGTGATACTGCCAAAAATTCAACCTCAAGGGTGCAAGAGTGAAAGAACGATACCGGAACTATTGGATGGAGGAGCTTGTCACAGTTTTGTAAGTAGTAACATGGTTTGCAAGATGGGTTTGCAGACCAAACCAGGGGTATTTGAAGGAAAAACCGTCGAAGGGAGACTGAAAATACGAAGACTCCGAGAACCACTACAACTACAAGTGGGGGATCTACGGGATGTAATGGTCTGGTGGTCCTTTCCAATGAGTGACCACAAAATCATTATCAGACGAGATTTCCTACACAATCCGCAGGTTGAATGGAACAGCGGCAACATCTACGTGGAAATTGATGGCGCCAAGCAACAACTTCTGCATGTGGGAGGAAGGCGACAGCTCAAGCAGCAGAGATGGGAGCAGCAGAGGAACCCGCGATAGCCAAAAAGTGACAACCTATGCAACCGATATCGCTCAATGTGGCCAAACACTAAATACGACGAGGAGCTTGTGTGTGGCTCATACATCTTGGGCCAATGGAGCAAGTGGAATTGGTAGCAGCTGACTCATTACCCTCATTGGCCTCATCAGCCTCATCAGCCTCATCGACATCAACAAAGTTCGCGATGGTATCCGAAGAGTTCACACCGCTCATCCAAGAGTTTGCAAACATCTTCCTCGACAAACAACTAAGAATCCTACCACCTCAAGACGACATCAACTATCTATTGAGCTGAAGCCAGGCATCCGACTCACAGTTCAAGGGCCCTATCGGATGAGCGATCACAAACTAACTGAGTTGAAAAATCACCTCGATGAGATTCTCGGTCACGGGTTCATTCGCCCATCCACGTCACCATACACAGCAAAAAAACTATTTGTAAAAAATGAAAACTGGCAAGATGCGGATGTGCGTGGACTACATGGCGTTGAACGATGCTACCATAAAAAACCGTTACCCTCTTTCATGAGCCAACAAACTTTTTGATCAACTATGAGGGGCTCTCACTTTCACCAAGATCGACCTACACAACGGTTATCACCAGATTCACGTGGCGGACACGGACATCAAGAAGATGGTGTTTCGTACTCGCTTTGGGCATTTTGAGTTCACAGTAATGTATTTTGGACTGAGGAATGCAACGGCGGCAATGAACAACCTTTTTTGCCTGTACCGCGATGACTTTGTTGTGGTGTACCTCGACAACATCCTGGTTTACAGCTGCACCCCGAAGGATTACGATGGACATCTTCAAAAAGATCTCGACATTTTACAAAGAGAAGTTTTCTGGAAAAGTCTCAAAGTGCGACTTCGGTCGCCGTTTGATCGAGTTTTTGGGTCACGTCATCAACGGCAGACGGATTACCATGGACAAGAAAAAAGTGGGAGCAGTCGCTGATTGGCCGACGCCGACCAATGTTTGAGATGTTCAAGTTTTTTGTGGTTTCTACAGTTACTACCGGCATTTCGTGCAGGATTACGCCCGAGTGTCAGCGCCTCTCTCCAACCTCACTCAAAAAGAAAATGAGTAGCGGTGGAGATATAGCAAGCAAGAAGCGTTCGCTACTTTGCACAACGCTCTGACCTCAGCGCTAGCCTTACAATTAGACAATCCAACATTTGACAAGGTCGTGGCTACGGACACCTCAGATCAAGCCATCGGAGCATATCTCACGCATGGTCATGGTAGCGGCAAACAACCGGTCGCATACATCTCAAGAAAACCGTTCATGAGAAAGAGATGTTGGCAGTCGTACATGCATTCAATCCATGGCAATGATATCTTGAATGTCGCCAATGCATCTTACGCACCGACCATCATGCCCTGAAATGTTTGAAGATGCAGCCAAACCTCTGTCAAAGTCAAACTTGATGGATGGAGTTCCTTAAATCCGGGTTCGACTATGATATCGAGTACAGGCCAAGCAAAATCAACCCAGCTGATGCACTCAGCCGCCGATCAGATCTGATGGCGGAGGCACCAACGCTACAGCTGTAGCCAGATCCGCATCTCAAGCCGCAGTTCATGTGAAGCTACGACGAGCATGGCGGATAAGTCAATGAAAAATCTTGGTACAACGCATCCTATTGGCGGCAACAATTCACTCACCAGGTGGTCGTTCCTCCCAACGAAGAACTTCGCCGCATCCTGCTCAAAGAATTCCACGACACAGGTCCAGGCGGACACTTTAGAGAAGAGAAGACGCTAAAGAAGTTGGAAAAAACTATTGGTGGGACAAGATACAATCCAATGTGGCCAACTTCTGCAAATCCTACGATACGTGTCAAAGAAAAAAAAAATCCCGTCGCACGGGGCCACATAGACTTCTGCAGCCGCTCCCCATTCCAACAGAACCGTGGTCTGAAATCTCAATGGACTTTGTCATACGATTACCAGCCACACCCGAGGGATATGACACAATCATCGTGGTTGTTGACAGGTTCTCCAAAGTGTCTCACTTTATTCCGAAGACGACCACCGTCACTGCCAAAGGAATAGCACAGCTGTTTCTAAAAAACATCGTGCGCTTGCACGGCGTGCTGAGAACCATCACAAGTGATAGGGACGGTGAATTTAGCAGCTATTTTTGGCACGAACTGATGACTCGCTATGGCAGTTGGATCCAGTTCTCAACGGCATTCCATTCTCAAGCCGATGGCCAAACCGAGTGGACCAACCAAATGCTCAAACAACTTCTCCAAACATTATGTAAACGGCATGGGACGGATTGGGCACAAAATCTCCTGACCGCCAAAATCGCATATAATTCAGCAATCTCCACCGCAACAGGTAAAACTCTGTTTAAAGTGGTGTACATCAAAATTCCCGCCACACCAGCCGGACTACAAAGTCAGAGCAACACTCCCACAGTTCACATCCAATGCCACGACTTCTCCACCATCTTGTCAATCTCAGAGAACTCTCTCTCTCTCTCTCTCTCTCTCTCTCTCTTTCTCTTCCTAACCCAAACCTCCTCCACATCCCCACAACTCCAACTTCTCAAAGCGATCCCATGCTCTTGGACATCCATGTCGGTGGGGGCTAAGGGAGACATCTCAGAGGCATGGCAAGGGTGGGAGCAAAGGTCTGCGACTGCTTTGACGGAAGTAAGGACTAAGTACAATAGCATGTTGTTGACCATAATTGCAAGCCCTACTGGCCAAGCTATTTTTCGGGCAGAACTATTCAAACTGTCGTGTTGAATCCCACCTTTGATGTGGAGCCACACTTTCCTTTCCTCATGAATCCACAATGTTGTTGCGGCTCCTCATCAACCAGAAAGGCCTATTTTGGAAGTGCTGTGTTCCCATATGTGTGTAGGCAACCGGTTGATGGCAATGGTGATTGCCAAATCCAAGAGCTATTAGTCTTGTTGACTAGCCTGGAGGAAAAGAGTCACGGTTGATGCAATTGGGATAAAAACATTATCTGGGTTGCTGCAAACTTGATAAGTGTGATGGCTTGACAATTGTAAACTGATTTGATGAGCTAGGGCTCTCGAATCAAGTAGCAGACAAATTAAAAGCCATTTTGTAAAGCAGTGGATCGCAAACATCACCTTTACAAAAATAAAAGGTTTCAAACCTTTTCAATGCTAACCTTAATCAATGAAAGAATCCTTTGTAACTTGCATTGAACTTATTCACCAATTCATGTTTACGGATGTTGAAGGTTTACTCGAGATTGCGTGAGAGTTCCTCTTTTTTTTTGTTCTGTGTATGTTTAGATCAATTATCAATGTGAAGTTGGATAGAAGGATCTCATATAATGTTCAGTCACATATGGCTCTTGTCATGCTTTTTTTTCTCTTCAATTGGCGTATTAGATGGGCAATTGCAGGGATAAAAGTCTTCAGCACAGATGCATTTCAAACTTGGCACAAACTAGACATCAGAATGCTTCCTTGATATTGCTTAAACATGTGCTGTCAAAAGAGACACCTGCCTTCATCGCAATTTCTTCTCATCAGTCTGGGCAGGTGCGTGGCATGTTCAAAGCAGCTCAGATATATTTGCCCTTTCTTTGATTGAGGAAGAGGATAACAGCTGGACGCCTTCAAGACAGATGTGTCCTAGCAGTCCAAAAAGCAGAAAAACGATCATAACTTGGTCCCTACATCTCATATTGGAATGATGTTTTTGGTTGAGCTCAGAAAATTATTCTCTACATCATTCTTTGAAAAAGAGGCCGTCCTTGTGCCATTTAGACGTGGCTAGTTCAATTCTAAGTGATTCCCACTTTGAGTGTGGATTCTAGGAGCTTTCATCACATCCTATTTGTAGGACTTTGTTGCTATAACCTTCATAAAATGTTCTCTCAAAACGTACCAAACCTTTCCATAAAGACAGAGGTGAAGGAAACTTTCTCAAAAGCCACCTCATTCCAACTCTTATGGGGCTAAGGTGGGTACCCTTTAACAACTTCGGTCCACTGCTCAAGAGGGTGAAGGATGAACTCTCAAATACTACCTTGGTCCCCCTCTAACAAGGTGAAGGAGGGTACAATTTGAGAATATCGGCCCACCGCTCAAGAGGGTGAAGGAGGGATCCTCCAAAGCGACCTCAGCCCACCTCTCATGAGGTGAAAGAGGGCATGCTCTGAGAAACTCTGCCACCTCTCGAGAGGGGTCTAAAGTGAGGCACACTTTGACTAATAGTGTAACCTACACTCGCAAAAAAAAAAAACATGAAGGAAGGAGGTTGTGAAGAGAGTGACTCCAGGCAAGGCCTTACAAAAGCAAGGCCGGGCCTCAAGACCAGACTCTCTATTGTCATGAGGTGTCCTCCGAACGTTACCCCACCTTGCTGAAATGAGCAAACACCCATGGGGTCCAAGAAGCATTTTGGGACATAGGCGCTGGTGAGCCACCTTGCCAAGCCACGCAGAGAGTTGGCGGAAAAATGGGAAAGACCGGCGTCATTGAAAAGAGAAAATATGCCGAAGTCTCCATGAGACAGTCAACGGAACAAAGGTGCTCGTGAAGTCGAACCATAAGCCAAGGGAAAATCTCGTAAGCTGAGCTCAAGTTTGACTACAATGCTCAACCGACCCCGGCCAACAATGGAACGAAGGCTGTCCAGGAAGGCGCAGCCAATGTTGCCAACCCTAAGGAGGCCGTCGAAAGTGAAGAGCATGGGGACGAGTCCCCTGACAAGCCAGCAGACCAGGTGGTCATTGAGGCGAAGAAAGACATGGGATGACGCTGGGGCCCACCATGCCACCAGTAAGGGCAGTGAGGCAGGGAAATCTGCATCGATGGAAACCGTTGAGAAGGTGAACATTGTAGAGCAAGCGTCTCAACGTGCTGATGGAGGCGGTCGAACTATTGCCTCCGCCGATGGTGAGGGAGGCCAGCGGGTAAGGCCCTTTAGCGTTGTGGTGGCACAACACGCACTAGACAGTGCCACACGCCACCTAAACTTTGAGGACCAAATCGACAAGCTTCATTCCTGCATCTCATAGGAAGACATGGACCTAGCCATGATTTTCATGGGCGTGCTGGCGTAGGATGGTGACATGGTGCGCCCCAGCCTGCTTGAATGGGTGTTCACAGTGGAATGATTCCTTGAGAGACCCTATGAAGAAAAAACCACAATGATTCACGAGTTGGCAGCTGCAATGCACAAGGCAAAGGTGGCAAAACAGACACTTGAGACCCTCCATGCAAAGGAAGCCAAAAATCAACGGTTGGTGCTGAACGCGGCCGTGGGAGCAGCGCACCATGCAGCCAACGATGAGGTGGAGCAAATCTTTGAATGCCGTGAGTGCGCATGCATCCAGAATATGTGCAGGGCTGCTCAAAACGTGAGCCATAATCCGATTGACAGACTAGTTCCATGAGCACAAGCTGATGCACCATGGATAAGAGTTGCAGCTGCACTACCTCGAGCCCATAGGGTGGGTGCAATAAGCGGCTGCGTGGTGCTGGAGCCGGAAAATCGCTACGATGGGGTGGGGGAAGTTAACATGATCCTCAAGA
>SZWC01009006.1:77638-95087 GCA_023375785.1 Penium margaritaceum | reverse complement strand
TGGCACACCTCTGGCACAACTCTGGCACAACTCTGGCACAACTCTGGCACAACTCTGGCAGAACTCTGGCACAACTCTTGCACAACTCTCGCACAACTCTGACACCATTCTGGCACAACTCTGGCACAACTCTGGCACAACTCTGGCTCAACTCTGGCACAATTTTGGCACAACTCTGGCACAACTCAGGCATAACTCTGGCTCAACTCTGGCACAACTCTGGCATATCTCTGGCACATATATGGCATAACTTGGGCAGAACTCTGGCACAACTCTGGGACAACTCTGGCACAACTCTGGCACAACCATGGGAAAACTTTGGTATAACGCTGGCACAACTTTGGAAAAAACTCTGGCACAAGTCTGGCACAGCTCTGGCACAACGTTTGCACAACTATGGCAAAACTGTGGCATAACCTACGCACAGCTCTGGCACAACTCTGGCACAACTCTGGCAGAGCTGTGGCACAACTATGGCACAAATCTGGCACAACTCTGGCATTACTCTGGCTAAACTCTTGCACAAATCTGGCACAACTATGGCACAACTCTGGCACAACTCTGGGCCAACTCTGGCACATCTCTGGCACAACTATGGCACAACTATGGCACCATTCTGGCACAACTGTGGCACAGCTCTGGCACAAGTCTGCCACAACTCTGGCACAAATCTGGCACAGCTATGGGACAAACCGGGCAAAGACCTGGCACAACCTTGGCACAACTCTGGCACAGCCCTGGCACAATTCTTGTCAAACCCTGGCGCAATTCTGCCAAAGCTCTGGCACAAGTTGTGCTACACAACTGTGGCACAACTTTGGCCCAACTCTGGCACAATTCTGGAAAATCTTTGTCACAACTCTGGCAAAACTCTGGCACAAATCTGGCACAACTCTGGCACAAATCTGCCATAACATCTGCACAACTCTTGCTCAACTCTGGAACAACGTTGGCACAACTCTGGAACAACTATGGCACAATTCTGGCACAACTCTTGCAGAACTCTTGCATAATTCTGGCACAACTCTTCCACAACTCTGACACCATTCTGACACAACTCTGGCACAACTGTGGCACAACTGTGGCTCTACTCTGGCACAACTCCGGCACAACTCCGACACAGCACTGGCACAACTCTTGCACATCACTGGCATAACTATGGCACAACTCCTGCACAACTCTGGCACAACTATGGCACTACTCAGGCACAAGCCTGGCACAACTCTGGTACCACTCTGGCAGAACTCTGGCACAAGTCTGGAAAACCTATGGCACAACTCTGGCACAACTGTGGTAGAACTCTGGCACAACTCTGGCACAACTCTGGCACAACTCTGGCACAACTATGGCACAAACCTGGCACAGACCTGCCACAACCCTGGCATAAGTCTGGCACAACCCTGGCACAACTCTGGCACAGCGCTGGCACAACTTTGGCACAACTCTGGAACAACTCTAACACATCTCTGGCACAACTCTGGCAAACCTCTGTCAGAAATCTGGCACAACTCTGGCACAACTCAAGCCCAACCCTGGCACAAATCTGGCACAAATGTGACACAACTGTGGCATATCCTTAGCACAACTTTGGCAGAAGTACGGCACAACTCTGGCACAACCCTGGAACAACTCTGGCACAACTCTGGCACGACTCTGGTACAACTCTCGCACAACTCTGACACCACTCTGGAACAACTCTGGCACAACTATGGCACAACTCTGGCACAACTCCGACACAACAATGGCACAGTTATCGCACATCTCTCTCATAAGTGTGGCACAAGTCCTGCAGAACTCTTGCACAACTCTGGCATAACTCTGGCACAAATCTGACACATCTCTGGCTTACGTCTGGCACAAATCGGGCACAACTCGGGCACAAACCATGCATAAACCTGTCACAACCCTGGAACAACTCTGGCACAACCCTGGCACACCTCTGGCATAGCTGTAGCCTAACAATGGCACAACTTTGGCAAAACTCTGGCACAATGCTGGCACAACTCTTGCACAACTCTGGCAGGAATCTGGCACAACTCTGGCACAAGGCTGGCACAAATCCGGTGCAACTCTGGCACAACTCTTGCACAACTCTGGCACAACTCTCGCAAAACTCTGGCACATCTCTGGGATATCTCTGGCTCAACTCTAGCACAACTCTGGTACAACTCTCGCGCAACTCTGGAACAACTCTGGCACAACTGTGGCACAACTTTGGCACAACTCTGGCACAACACAGGCACAACTCCGGCACAACTCTTGCACAATGCTGGCACAACTCTTGCACAACTCTGGCATGACTCTGGCACAACTCTAGCACGAGGCTGGCACAAATCTGGCAGAACTCTGGCACAACTCTGGCACAACTCTCGCACAACTCTGGCACAACTCTGGCACAACACAGGCACAACTCCGGCACAACTCTTGCACAATGCTGGCACAACTCTTGCACAACTCTGGCATGACTCTGGCACAACTCTAGCACGAGGCTGGCACAAATCTGGCAGAACTCTGGCACAACTCTGGCGCAACTCTGGCAGAACTCTTGCACAACTCTGGCACAACTCAGGCAAAACTCTGGCAAATCTCTGGCATAACTCTGGCTCAACTCTAGCACAACTCTGGTACAACTCTCGCACAACTCTGGACCAACTCTGGCACAACTCTGACACAACTCTGGCACAACTCTGGTACAACTCTGGCACGACACTGGCACAACTCTCGCACAACTCCCGCATAACTATGGCACAACTCCTGCTCAACTATGGCACAACTCTGGCAAAACTCTGGCACAGCTATAGCACAATTCTGGCACAACTCTGGCACAACTCTGGCACAAATCTGACACACCTCTGGCGTCAACCTGGCAAAAACCTGGCACTACCCTGGCACAACTCTAGCACAACCCTGGCACAACTCTGGCACAGCTATTCCAAAACTGTGGCACAATTTTGGCACAACTCTGGCACAACTCTGGCACAACTCTGGTACAACTCTGGCACAACTTGGGTAGGACAGTGGCACAACTCTCGCACATCTCCCGCATAACTGTGGCACTACACTGGCACATCTCTTGCACATCTTTGGCACAACTTTGGCACAACTCTTGCACAACTCTGGCACAACTCCGGCACAACTCTGGGACAACTCTGGTACAACTCTTGCACAACACTGACACCACACTGGTACAGCTTCGGCACAACTCTGGCACAACTCTGGCACAACTCTAGCAGAACTCCGGCACAACACTGACACAGCTCTCGCACATCTCTTGCATAACTATGGGACAACTCCTTCACAACTCTGGCACAACTATGGCACAACTATGGCACAACCCTGGAACATCCCTGGCACAACTCTGGTAGAACTCTGGCACAAGTCTGGCACAACTCCGGCACAAATCTGTCACAACTCTGCCACATCTTTGGCACAACTCTGGCACAATTCTGGCACAACTGTGGCACAACTCTGGCATAACTTTAGCACATCTTTGGCAGAACTATGGCACAACTCTGGCACAACTCTGGAACAACTCTGGCACAACTCTGGTACAAATCTTGCACAACTCTGACACCACTCTGGCACAACTCTGGCACAACTCTGGCACAACTATGGCAAAACTCTGGCACAACTACGGCAGAGCAATGGCACAGCTATCGCACATCTCTCGCATAACTATGGCACAACTCCTGCACAACCCTGGCACAACTCTGGGACAACTCTGGCAAAACTCTGGCACAACTCTTGCATAACTCTGGTACAAATCTGACACAAATCTGGCATAAATCTGGCACAAATCTGGCACAAATCTGGCACAAACCTGGTATAAACCAGGCACAACCCTGGCACAACTCTGGCACAACCCTGGCACACCTCTTGCACAGCTGTGGCATAACCATGGCACAACTTTGGCACAACTCTAGCACAATTCTGGCAAATCTCTTGCACAACTCTGCCACAACTCTGGCACAACTCTGGCACAACTCCGGTACATCTCTGGCACAACTCTAGCACAAGGCTGGCACAAATCTGGCACAAATCTGGCACAACTCTGCCAGAACTCTGGCAAAACTCTAGCAGAACTCTGGCACAAGTCTCGCACAACTCTGGCACATCTCTGGCATAACTCTGGCTCAACCTTAGCACAACTCTGGCACAACTCTCACACAACTCTGGCACAACTCTGGCACAACTCTGGCACAACTCTGGCACAACTTTATCACAACTCTGGCACGACACTGGCACAACTCTCGCACAACTCCCGCATAACTATGGCACAACTCCTGCTCGACTATGGCACAACTCTGACAAATCTCTGGAACAACTCAAGCACAATTCTGGCACAACTCTGGCGCAACTCTTGCAAAACTCTGGCACAACTCTGGCACAACTCTGGCACAACTCTGGCACAATTCTGGCACAACTCTGGCACAACTCTGGCACAAATCTGGCACAAATCTGGCACACCTCTGGTACAAACCTGGCACAACCCTGGCACATCTCTGGCACAACCCTGGGACAACTTTAGCATAACTGTGGCACAACTCTGGCACAACTCTGGCACGTTTCTGGCACAACTCTGGCACAACTCTTGCACAACTCTGGCATAACTCTGGCACAACACTGGCAGAAATCTGGCACAACTCTGGCAAACCTCTGGCACACATATGACACAACTCTGACTAACTCTGGCAAAACTATGGCATAACTTTGGCAAAACTCTGGCACAACACTGGCACAACATTGGCACAACTCTGGCACAACTCTGGCACCACTCTGGCACAACTCTGGTACAATTCCGGCACAACTCTGACACCATTCTTGCACAACTCTGGCACAACTATTGCACAACAATGGCACAATCCTGGCACAACTCTGGCATAACTATGGCACAACTCATGCACAACTCTGGCACAACTATGGCACAACTATGGCACAAGCCTGGCACAACTCTGGCAGAACTCTGGGTGAACTCTGGCACAAGTCTGGCACAACTCTGGCACAAATCTGGCTATCCTCTGGCACTTACCTGGCACAAACGTGGCACAAACCTGGCACAACTCTGGCACACCCTTGGCAGAACTCTGGCCCAACTCTGGCACAACTCTGGCACAACTCTGGCATGACTCTGCCACAAATCTGGTAGAATTGTGGCACAAATCTGGCACAACTCTTGCACAGCCCCGGCACAACTCTGGCAAAACTCCGGCAAAACTCTGGCACAACTTTGGCACAAATCTTCCCCAACTCTGGCACAACTCTGGCACAACTCTGGCACAACTCTGGCACAACTCTGGCACAAGTCTGGCTCAACTCTGGCACAACTCTGGCAAAACTATGGCACAACTTTGGCAGAACTCTGGCACAACTCTGGCACAACTCTGGCACAACTCTGGCACAACTCTGGCACAACTCTGGCACAAGTCTGGCTCAACTCTGGCACAACTCTGGCAAAACTATGGCACAACTTTGGCAGAACTCTGGCACAGATCGTGGACAACTCTTGCACAACTCTGGAACAACTCTGGCACAACTCTGACATAAATCTGGCACAACACAGGCACAACTCTGGTACACCTCTGGCACAACTCTGGCACAACTGTGGCACAACTCTGGCATAACTTTGGCACAACTCTGGCACAAATGTGGCACAATTCTGGCACAACTCTGGCACAACTATGGCACAACTCTGGCACAACTCTGGCACAACTCTGGCACAACTCTGGCAAAATTCTGGCACAATTCTGGCACAACTCTAGTACAACTCTCGCACAACTCTGACAAAACTCTGGCACAACTCTGGCACAGCTCGGGCACAACTGTGGTGCAACTCTAGTACAACTCTTGCACAACTCTGACACCACTCTGGCACAACTCTAGCACAACTCTGGCACAACTCCGGCACAACACTGGCACAGCTCTCGCACATCTCTTGCATAACTATGGCACAACTCTGGCGCAACTCTGGCACAACTCTGGCAAACCTCTGGCACAACTATGGCACAACGCACAACTTTGGCACAACTTTGGCACAACTCCGGAAGAACTCTGGCACAACCCTGGCAAAAACCTGGCACGAACCTGGCACAACCATTGCACAACTCTGGCAAAACCCTGGCACAACTCCAGCACAGCTGTGGCACATTTCTGGCACAGCTTTGGCACAACTCAGGCACAACTCTGGCTGAACTCTTGGACAACTCTGGGACAACTCTGGCATATCTCTGGCACAAGTGTGGCACAACTCTGGCACAACTCTGGCACAAGGTTGGTACAAATTTGGCACAACTCTGGCACAACTCTGGTAAAACTTTGGCACAACTCTGGCACAAATTTGGCACAGCTTTGGAACAACTCTGGCACAACTCTGGCACAACTCTGGCACAACTCTGGCACAACTCTGGCACAACTCTGGCTCAACTCTGGCACACCTGTGGCACAACTCTGGCACAACTCTGGCTCAACTCTGGCACACCTGTGGCACAACTCTGGCACCACTCTGGTACAACTCTGGCATAATTCTGGCTTAACTCTGGCACAACTCAGGCATAAAATTGACATAACTCTTGCACAACTCTGGCACAACTCTGGCACAACCTTGGCACTGTTGTTCTTCTATGCCCCATGGCCACTGCTATGGGTTGACGGACAGGTTGGGCATGCACTTCTCCCTTGGAGTAAGTCCCCCAAACCTTGTTCGTGGTGCAAGTCCAAGCGAGACACCAGAAGTGTAGCGCAACGGATAGCATATTGGACTTAGGGACAACAGGTCCTGCGATCGAGCCTTGATGTGCGCAGGAGGTTGTTTGACCTTCTAGCACAGGGGAAGTTTCTTAGACATTTCTCCATGCATGAGGAGAGTGCGCCACTTGGCGGTCAGTGGATGCGCCAATTGGCGGACTGGTGAGGTGGTGTGGAGTGACCACCCCAAAAGTGTCACTACCCACACACCTTAGAAGCCAGGCCTAGGACTATATGTACCAGGCTCATTCCTCATNTAGTCTTTGACTAGCACCTCGCGCGAAAGTGACCAAGTGTTAAGTGGACACAGTTGCTAGCAAGTGATTGCCTAGGAACTGCTCAGTGTGGAACCGTGATCCTGAGGGTGATATCTTCTCCTAGCTGAAATGCTAGGAGCGGACGGCAGGTGCTATTGTGTCGGCCCTGTTTTCTAGTCCGTTTGCCTCAGGCCGGTTGACAAAGGGTTATGGGTCCACACTGACCAGTTGTAAGGCACGCTTCGCTCAACTCTGGTACGCTCTCTCACGGTGCACACGCCGGCTCCATCAACTCCATCAACGGATGAATCAGACCATCTTCGGCATGGTGCGTAGCATGCTCTTCGATGCAAAGCTTCCACCGCGGTTCTGGGCAGAAGCGGCAAGAACGGCATGCTATCTCATCAACCTGACTCCTGTGGCTGCTCTGGGTAGGCGCGGAAAGAAGAAGGGAAAGCAACAGATGACACCACAAGAAGTTTAGTGAGGGAAGAAGCCGGACGCATCACACCTGAAAGTATTCAGCTGCACCGCATGGGCAAAGGTCCAGGCGGGTGAGGGTACCGGCAAGCTGGATTCAAGAGCACGAAAGTGCGTTATGGTGGGCTATGAGACGGCCCACAAGACATATCGCTTGTGGGACCTGGCAGGAAGAAGACTCATCAGCAGCCGGGATGTCACCTTTGACGAGAGGAAACCAGGCAAGGAAGAGATGCTTGATCCCACAGAAGCTCCAAAACAGGGAGAGTGGTTGGTGCTGCTAGAGTCAGGAGATCAAGCTCCTGAAAACTGGCAAGTGGTGCCAGTGCGACAGGCCGTGAAGATGAGTGGTATGCCAGGGGGAGCGGCTGCGCAGGCTGACGCAGCGGCGAGCTCGGACACAGAGTCGGAGACGTCCGAGGCCTCTGAGACCAGCTCGGAGGCCAGTGGCTCTTCAAAAGAGGAAAATTCAACTCCAAGGCAGCCAACACCACAGGAGCAACAGGATGGCAAACATCCACCAGCAATGCAACGTCGCAGCACACGACAAAGAAAACAAACTCCAAAGTACGACGCTGACACTGGAAGCTGGACTGGACTGAGCTGGTCCTGTTTGACTCAGGGAGAGCCGCTCACTGTGGCTGAAGTGCTGGCAAGGCCCGATGCGGCCAAGTGGAAGGAGGCGGTGGACAGCGAGCTCGCGTCCATCAAAGAAAATGGCACATGGGTGCTGGTGGACATACCCGCTAACGCTCACGTGGTGGGCTCAAAGTGGGTGCTCAGGTTGAAGCGGAAGCAAGATGATAGCATCGACAAGTACAAGGCAAGGGTCGTGGCGAAAGGGTTCTCACAGGGCGCAGGTTCTGAGTACGATGAGACCTTCGCACCGGTCGTCACGTTTGCCTCCATCAGGTCCCTGCTTGCTGTCGCTGCCGCCAAAGACCCTGAGATCCACCAGATGGATGTGAAGACAGCCGTCCTTTATGGGAAGCTCGACAAGGAGGTGCTAATGGAGGTACCGGAAGGTGTCAAAGCACCCAAGGGTAAGGTGTGCAAGCTGGTGAAGGCGTTGTACGGACTGAAACAGGCCCCACGGATCTGGTACAAGGAGATGGACAGCTTCATGGCTGAGATCTCCTTTGCACATTGCAAAAATGACCCAAGCGTCTATGTGCGGGAGGAGGAACGTGGCTTGCTACTTGTGGCGTTGTACGTGGATGATCTTATCATGTGTTCTTCCTCGCAGGAGGCCCTCACGGACCTCAAGAAAAATCTGGCCAGCAGATTTAAGATGAAGGACATGGGACCTCTTGAGTACTACCTCGGGATTGCTATTCACCACAACCGCAAAGCAGGCACCATCGAGCTCAGCCAGACCAAGTACATCATGGACATCTTGAAGCGCTACAACATGGAGGACTGCAAGCCCGTCAGCACCCCCATGCCCTCCGNTCCATACCAGTCCGCCGTTGGAAGCCTCATGTATGCAATGGTGGGAACACGACCTGACATTGCTTTTGCAGTGGGTCAGGTGAGCAGGTTTGTAGCCAACCCTGGGCCAGAACATTGGCAAGTCGTGAAGCGGATTTTTCGCTACCTCAAAAAGACTCGGCACGTCGGACTCCGGTTTGGAGGTCTAGAAGGATCAGACTTGCTGCCGCTGACATGCTACACTGACGCGGACTGGGGAGGACGGATTGATGACAGGAAGTCCACCTCAGGGTTTATTTGTCTTCTAAACGGTGGTGCGGTCTCGTGGGCAAGCAGGAAGCAGGACTGCGTCTCGCTTTCTACTGCTGAGGCGGAGTACATTGCACTCTCCGAAGTGTACAAGGAAACACAGTGGCTTTGCAGTTTGCTTGATGAGATCAAGGCACCACAAGAGGAGGCAACGGTCATCCGCATCGACAACCAAAGTGCCATGGCTATGGCAGAGGACGACATGATCTCCCTGCGTACAAAGCACATCGATATTCGGTACCACTACTCACGTGACCTTATCGCCAAGGGTGTCGTGGAACTGGACCACGTCGCAACCAAGAAAATTCTTGCGGACTTCTTCACAAAGCTGCTAGACAGTGATTTGCATGTTGCAGGTGCTCGAGCAGTCGGCATGGTGGATGCAAGAGATGAGAACTAAAGACCAAAAAAAAAAAAAACTGACATGCACAAACACAACCTAGAGCAACAGGTTCATGCCAAAGAAAACTACCACAGCAGGTGGCCTACTGTGCAAGGGAGAGATTGTTGTTCTTCTATGCCCCATGGCCACTGCTATAGGTTGACGGACAGGTTGGGCATGCACTGCTCCCTTGGAGTAAGTCCCCCAAACCTTGTTCGTGGTGCAAGTCCAAGCGAGACACTAGAAGTGTAGCGCAACGGATAGCATGTTGGACTTAGGGACAACAGGTCCTGCGATCGAGCCTTGATGTGCGCAGGAGGTTTTTTGACCTTCTAGCACAGGGGAAGTTTCTTAGACATTTCTCCATGCATGAGGAGAGTGCGCCAATTGGCGGACTGGTGAGGTGGTGTGGAGTGACCACCCCAAAAGTGTCACTACCCACACACCTTAGAAGCCAGGCCTAGGACTATACGTACCAGGCTCATTCCTCATTCTAATTACACAATCTGGCCTTAGATGCTCCTCACAGAGTTGTCAAACTAAGGAACAGTATAAAGAAGACACTGGTTGGTCTAAGCCCCAGGAGTTAGTCTTTGACTAGCACCTCACGCGAAAGTGACCAAGTGTTAAGTGGACACAGTTGCTAGCAAGTGATTGCCTAGGAACTGCTCAGTGTGGAACCGTGATCCTGAGGGTGATATCTTCTCCTAGCTGAAATGCTAGGAGCGGACGGCAGGTGCTATTGTGTCGGCCCTGTTTTCTAGTCCGTTTGCCTCAGGCCGGTTGACAGGCACAACTCTGGCACAACTCTGGCACAACTCTGGCACAACTCTGGCACAACTCTGGCACAACTCTGGCACAACTCTGGCACAACTCTGGCACAACTCTGGCTCAACTCTGGCACACCTGTGGCACAACTCTGGCACCACTCTGGCACAAATCTGGCACAATTCTGGCAATACTCTGGCACAACTCAGGCATAAAATTGACATAACTCTTGCACATCTCTGGCACAACTCGGGAACAACTCTGGCACAACACTGGCACAACTTTGGCAAAAGTCTGGCACAACTCTGGCACAAATCTGGCACACTTCTGGGACAACTCTTCCACATCTGGTTTACAACTCTGGCAAAACTTTGCCACAACTCTGGCAGAACGGTGGCACAACTCTTACACAACTCTGGCACAACTCTGGCACAAATCTGTCACAACTCTGGCACAACTACAGCACACCACAGGCACAAATCTGGCATAACTTTGGCACAACTCTGGCACAACTATGGCACAACTCTGGCACAAATAAGGCATAACTCTGGCACAACTTTTGCAGAACTTTGGCACAACTCTGGCACACCTTTGGCACAGCTCTGGCACAACTCCAGCACAAAGATTGCACAGCTCTCGCACATCTCTTCCAGAAATATGGCACAACTTCTGCACACCTCTGGCACAACTCTGGCACAACTCTGGCACAGAAGCATGGCATAACTATGGAACATATCTGGCACAATTCTTGCACAAACCTGGCACAAACCTGGCACAACCCTGGCACAAGTCTGGCACAACCCTGGCAAAACTCTGCCACAGCTGTGGCACAACTATGGCACAACTTTGGCACAACTCTGGCACAACCCTGGCACAACTCTGGCACAACCCTGGCACAACTCTTGCACAACTCTGGCACGATCTTGGCACAATTCTGCCACAACTCTGGCACAACGTTGGCACAAGGCTGGCACAAATCTGGCACAATTATGGCAAAACTCCGGCACAACTCTGGCACAACTCTGGTACAACTCTGGCACAACTCTGGCACAACTCTCGCACAACTCTGGCACAACTCTGGCACACCTCTGGCACAACTCTGGCACAACTCTGACACAACTCTCGCCCAACTCTGGCACAACTCTGGCACAACTCTCGCACAACTCTGGCACAACTCTGGCACACCTCTGGCACAACTCTGGCACAACTCTGACACAACTCTCGCCCAACTCTGGCACAACTCTGGCACAACTCTCGCACAACTCTGGCACAACTCTGGCACACCTCTGGCACAACTCTGGCACAACTCTGACACAACTCTCGCCCAACTCTGGCACAACTCTGGCACAACTCTCGCACAACTCTGGCACAACTCTGGCACACCTCTGGCACAACTCTGGCACAACTCTGACACAACTCTCGCCCAACTCTGGCACAACTCTGGCACAACTCTCGCACAACTCTGGCACAACTCTGGCACACCTCTGGCACAACTCTGGCACAACTCTGACACAACTCTCGCTCAACTCTGGCACAACTCTGGCACAACTCTGGCACAACCCTGGCACAACTTTGGCACAACTCTGGCACAACTTGGTCACAACACTGGCACAACTCTGGCAGGACCCTGGCAAAACTCTCGCACAACTCCCGCATAACTATTGGACAACTCCTGCGAAACTATAACACAACTCTGGTACAACTCTGGCACAACTCTGGCACAACTCTGGCACAAGTGTGGCAAAAATAGGCCTCAACTCTGGCACAACTCTGGCACAAGTCTGGCTCAACTTTGGCACAAATCTGGGACAACTATGGCATAAAGATTGCACAGACCTGGCACAACTCTGGCACAACCTTGGCACAACCCTGGTGCAATTCTAGCACGGCTCTCGCACACTTTGTGCCACACAACTATGGCACAACTTTGGAACAACTCTCGCACAACTCTGATATATCGTTCACACAATTCTGGCAAAACTCTGGCACAACTCTGGCACAACTCTGGCACAAATCTGGCACAACTCATGAGAATCACCATAGGCACATGAGATACACCATAGGCGCATGAGATACACCATATACGTATGAGATACACCAAAGGCACATAAGATTAACCATAGGTACCTGAGATACACCATAGGCACATGAGATACTCCATTGCACACATGAGATATAGCATAGGTGCATGAGATACACCATAGGCGAATGAGATACATCATAGGCGCATGAGATACACCATAGGCGCATGAGATACACCATAGGTACATGAGATACACCATAGGCGCATGCGATACACCGAAGGTCCATGAGATATTGCATAGGCGCACGAGATACACCATTGGAACATGAGATACATCATAGGTGCATGAGATACGCCATGGGCACACTACATACCACATACGCACATGAGATACACCATAGGTACATCAGATACACCATAGTCACATGAGATACCCCATAGGCACATGAGATATACCATAGGCACATAAGATACACCATAGGCCCATGAGATACACCATAGGCACATGAAACACACCATAGGTGCATGAGATACACCATAGGCGCATAAAATGCACCATACGCACATGAGATGCACCATAGACGCATGAAGTATACCATAGGCACATAAGATACACCATAGGCACATGAGATACACCATAGGCACATGAGGTATACCATAGGCCCATGATATACACCATAGGAAAATGACATACACCAAAGGCACATGAGATACACCATAGGCGCATGAGATACACCATAGGTGCATGAGATACACCACAGGCCCATGAGATACACCATAGGCGCATGAGATAAACCATAGGCACATGAGATACACCATAGACACATGAAATATACCATAGGCGCATGAGATACACCATAGGCACATACGATACACCATCAGCGCATGATGTACACCATAGGCACATGAGGTAAACAATAGGTACATGAGATACACCATAGGCACATCAGATACACCATAGGCACATGAGATACACCATAGGCACATAAGATACACCAAAGCACATGAGATATACCATTGGCGCATGAGATACACCATAGGTGCATGAGATACACCACAGGCCCATGAGATACACCATAGGCGCATAAGATAAACCATAGGCACATGAGGTACACCATAGGCACATGAGATACACCATAGGCGCATGAGATACACCATAGGCACATAAGATACACCATCAGCACATGATATACACCATATGCACATGAGGTACACCATAGGTACATGAGATACACCATAGGCACATCAGATACACCGTAGGCACATGAGATACACCATAGGCACAAAAGATACACCAAAGCACATGAGATATACCATAGGCGCATGAGATACACCACAGGTGCATGAGATACAGCATAGGCGCATGAGATACACCACAGGCACATGAGATACACTATGGGCACATTACGTACACCATGTGAACATGAGATATACCATAGGTACATGAGATACACCATATGAACATGAGATAAACCATAGGCGCATGAGATATACCATAGGCATGTAAGATACACCATGGGCACATGAGATACAACATAGACGCATTAGATACACCATAGGCGGATGAGATACACCATAGGCGCATGAGATAGACCATAGGCACCTGAGATACAACATAGGGACATGAGATATACCATAGGCACCTGAGATACACCATAGGTACATGAGATACACCATAGGCACATGAAACATACCATACGCCCATGATGTACACCATAGGCTCATGAGACACACCATAGGCACATGAGATACACCGTAGGCGCATGAGATACACCATAAGTGCATGAGATACACAACATGCGCATGAGATACACCATAGGCCGATGAGATACACAATAGGCTCATGAGATACACCATAGGCACATGACATACACCATAGGCACATGAGATACACTATAGGCGCATGAACATCATAGGCACAAGAGATACACCATAGGCCCATGAGATACACCGTATGCACATGAGATACACCATATGCACATGAGATACACCATAGGTGTGTGAGATACTTTATAGCACATGAGATACACCATAGGCGCATGAGATACACAACAGGCATAGGAGGTACATCATATGCAAAGGACATACACCATAGGTACATACGATACACCATAAGCGCAAAAGAGACATCATATGCACATGCGATACACCATAGGTACATGAGATAAACCATAGGGGCATAAGATACATTGTGGCCACATGAGATATACCATAGCCATATAAGATACACCATAGGTACATGAGATCCACCATAGGCACATGAGATACACCATAGGCACATAAGATATACCATAGGGGCATGAGATACACCATGGGCACATAAAATACACTATAGGCGCATGAGATACACCATAGGTGCATGAGATACACCATAGGCACATGAGACACATCATAGGCACATACGATACACCATAGGCGAATGAGATATACCACCGGCGCATGAATACACCATAGGCACATCAGATACACCATAGGCTCATCAGAATCACCATAGGCACATGAGATACACCATAGGCACATGAGATACACCATGTATGTATGATATACACCATAGGAACATGAGATACACCATAGGTACCTGAGATACACCATGACACATGAAATACACCATAAACGCATGAGATAGACCATAGGCACATGAGATTCTCCATTGCACACATGAGATACACCATACGTGTATGAGATACACCATAGGCGCATGAGATACATCATAGGAATATGAGATACACCATAGGCGCATGAGATACACCACAGCACACATTAAATACACCATAGGTGCGTGAGATACACCAAATGTACATGACATACACCATAGCCACATGAGATACACCATAGGCGCATGATATACACCATCGGCACATGAGATACACCATAGGCACATGAGATACACCAAAGCACATGAGCTACACCATAGGCGCATGAGATACACCAAAGGCGTTTGAGATACAGCATAGGCGCACGAGATACACCATTGGAACATGAGATACATCATAGGTACATGAGATACGCCATGGGTACACTACATACCACATACGCACATGAGATACACCATAGGCACATGAGATACACCATAGGTGCATGAGATACAGCATCGGCACATGAGATACACCATAGGCACATGAGATACACCATAGGTGCATGAGATACAGCGTAGGCACATGAGATACACCATAGGCCCATGAGATACACCATAGGTACATGAAATACACCATAGGTGCATGAGATACACCATTGGCGCATGAGATACACCATATGCACATGAGATACACCATAGGCACATGAAATGTACCATAGGCACGTAAGATACACCATAGGCACATGAGATACACCATAGGCACATGAGGTATACCATAGTTCCATGATAAACACCATAGGCACATAAGATACACCAAAGGCACATAAAATACACCATAGGCGAATGAGATACACCATACGTGCATGAGATACATCACAGACCCATGCGATACACCATAGGCGCATGAGATAAACCATAGGCACATGAGGTACACTATAGGCGCATGAGATACACCATAGGCACATAAGATACACCATTAGCGTATGATGTACACCGTATGCACATGAGGTACACCATAGGTACATAAGGTACACCATAGGCACATGAGGTACTCCATAGGTGCATGAGATACACCATAGGCACATGAGATACACCATAGGCACATGAGATATACCATAAGCACATGAGATACACCAGAGGTACATAAGATATACCATAGGCACAAGAGATACATCATAGGCACAAGAGATACACTATAGGCACATGATGTACACCATAGGTGCATGAGATACACCGTAGGAACATGAGATACACCATAGGCACATGAGATACACCATAGGCATATGAGATACACCATAGGGGCATGACATACACCATATGCACATAAGATACACCATAGGCACATGAGATACACCATAGGCACATGAGATAAACCATAGGCGCATGAGATCCACCAAAGGCGCATGAGATGGACCATAGCTAATGCGATACACCATAGAAGCATGAGATACATCATAGGCACATGACTTACACCATAGGCACGTGAGATACACCATAGGCACATGAGATACACCATAGGCACATGAGATACACCATATGCACATGCGATAGACCATACGCGCATGAGATACACCATAGGAACATGAGATACACCATAGGCAGATGTGATACACCATAGGGACATGAGATACACCATAGGCACATGAGAGAAACCATAGCACACATGAGATATACCATAGGTACATGAGATACACCGTAGGCACATGAGATACAGCATTGGAACATTAGATACACAATAGGCATATGAGATATATGATAGGCGCATGAGATTCACCATAGGCCCATGAGATATACTATAGGCACATGAGATACACCATAGCACATATGAGATACACCATAGGCACATGAGACACCATCGGCACATGAGATACACCAAAGCACATAAGATATACCATAGGCGCATGAGATACACCACAGGCGCATGAGATGCGGCATAGTCACATTAGATACACAATAGGCAAATAAGATACACCATAGACGCATGAGATACACCATGGGCATATTACATAAACCGTATGCACATGAGATCTACCATAGGCACATGAGATACACCATGTGAACGTAAGATACACCATAGGCGCATGAGATATACCATAGGCATGTGAGATGCACCATACACCATAGACGCATGCGATACACCATAGGAACATGAGATACAACATAGGCACATGAATTACACCATAGGCACATGAGATACACCAAAAGCGCATGATTTACACCATAGGCACATGAGATATACCATAGGCCAATGAGATACACCATATGCACATGAGATACAGCATAAGCACATGAGATACACCATAGGTGTGTGAGATACATTATAGCACATGAGATACACCATAGGCGCATGAGATACACCACATGCGCATGAGATACATCATATGCAAAGGACAAACACCAAAGGTACATAAGATAAACCATAAACGCAATAGAGACACCATATGCATATGAGGTACACCATAGGCACATGAGATATACCATAC
>SZWC01009006.1:46147-62575 GCA_023375785.1 Penium margaritaceum | reverse complement strand
CGCAAGGGAAGGTGTGCCGGCTTCGCAGGGCGCTCTATGGACTGAAGCAAGCTTCGCTCATGTGGTACCTCAAGATGGATAGTTTCATGGGTGAGCTTGGCTTCAAGCGCTGCGAGGCCGATCACAGCGTGTACGTGCGTAATCAGCCAGGACTCCACCAAATTGTCGTCCTCTACGTGGATGATCTCATCCTTGTGTCTTTGGATGAGGGGGAACTCAAGAGCCTGAAGCAACAGCTTGGCGGCCGGTTCAAGATGACAGACATGGGCATGGTTGAGTACTACCTGGGCATCGCCATCAAGAGGGACCGCAAAGCACGCACGCTGGAGATGGGTCAAGAAACATATCTGCAAGAGGTGCTCCGCCGCTACATGGAGGAGTGCAACCCCATTGGCACACCTATGACAATGAAATTTGAGCTGAGCTCGAGCATGGGCCCGAGTACGGAGGACGAGAAGGCAGAGATGGCTGGAGTACCGTACCAGTCCGCACTTGGCAGCATAATGTATGCCATGGTGGCGACGCGGCCTGACCTTGCCTTTGCTGAAGGACAAGTGAGCCGCTATGTTGCTGATCCGGGGCCGCTACATTGGCAAGCGGTGAAGAGAATCCTCCGCTACTTGAAGGCAACGACACATTCGCGACTTGTGTTTGGAGGGGGAGCGCGGACTGACTCCCTCGAGTTGGTTGGCTACTCTGATGCTGACTGGGCAAGTAACGTTGATGACCGCAAGTCAACATCAGGCTATGTTTTTGTGCTTGGTGGTACAGTGGTGTCTTGGACAAGCCGGAAGCAGGACAGTGTGGCTCTATCAAGCAATGAGGCGGAGTATATTGCGCTCGCGGAAGCTGCAAAGGAGGCACTATGGCTGCGGCGATTGCTCAAGGAGATTGGGGTGCCGCAAAAGAAGCCAACGACACTCAATGTTGACAATATGAGTGCCATCGGCTTGACCAAGAACCCTGTGCTACACCGGAGGACCAAGCACATAGAGATCCGGTATCACTTTGCACGAGACCTTGTTGCAAAGGGTGATGTGGTGCTTGTGCAGTGCGGCACAAAGCACATGCTTACTGATGCCATGACAAAGGCACAACCTAAGGACAGGTATGATGCTACTTCTATAGAGCTTGGGCTTTCCCAAGCCTCTTGAGTTGCAGGCTGAGCATGGAAAACTGCCATGGGTGACACGCAAGGGGGAGATTGTTGGAATGATGCTCCTCACCATGGCAGGAGTTACTCCAAAAAGGAACACCAAAACGATAAGCCTTAGTAGCTTAGTGGTTAATGGTGTCCACCTCTAGAGGCAGGGGCCCGGGTTCAAGTCCCACAAGATGAATTTCTGCCCTGCCTCAAGGGAGGTGGAAAATAGATGCCAGGAAGCTAGCTCAACCTTTAGAGTTCCTCTTGAAGTTTCTAGAAGGCCAGGTGTGCGTCCAGGAAGGTGGCACACCTTCTAGAAAGGGTGCCTTGTCCTTCAAGGCATCTAGAGATGTCTTGGTCTTCTGGACACCTTCCCTCCTACTAGAAGCAAGCTGAGGAATCTAGGTAGGGGCAGAAGCTTCTAGAGGAGGGAAGGGATGCCTTCCTAGGTTGGAGAAGGACAGCCTACCAAGGAGCACTCTAGAAGCCATAGAATCTGCTAGGAAGCTCCAAATCTAGCATGCTTTGGTGTTCTGGAAAGCTTAGATCAGTTGCTATAAAATGCCACTGCTTGTGAGCCTTGATAAAGTGTACATTCCCAATCAATTCAAGCCAAAACTGCTGCCTCAATCTCTGACCAGTTTTCTTCCATCCTTCGAACCAGTTGCCTCCACAGTTTCAGTCTCTCCAAACACAGTTGGTGGTGTGAACCAGCTACTGCTAGGTACCCTCCAGGGTGCACACTCACCCTCATGCCAGCAGATACACAGAAATCACTGGAGTAGGCATCTCAGAGCGGCAAAAACCTGGACAGATGAGTCAGAAGAAAATTAGAGGTGAGAGAGGATTGGAGCGATGTAGTGCGAGGAGATCCAAGAAACGTGTCCGGTTGAGCATACCGGTTTCGGCCGGGTGGCCTTCTTCATTGCTGAGATTTACAATAGGCACATGAGATACACCATAGGCGCATGAGATACACCAAAGGCACATGAGATACACCATAGGCACATGAGATACACCATAGCCACATGAGATACACCATAGGCACATAAGATACACCATAAGCACATGTGATACACCAGAGGCACATAAGATTGACCATAGGCACGTGACATACACCATAGCATATATCAGATACACCATAGGCACATGAGATACACCATAGCCGCATGAGATAAACCATAGGCCCATGAGATACAACATAAGCGCATGAGAAACACCATTGGGACATCAGATACACCATAGGCACATGAGATACACCATAGGTGCATGAGGTACACCATAGGCACATGAGATAGATCATAGGCACCTGAGATACATCATAGGCGCATGAGATACACCATATGCACATTATATATGCCATAGGGACATAAAATATACCATAGGCACAAGAGATACATCATAGGAACATGACATAGGACAAATAACTTTAATACATTGGTCATGGTTAGAGGCACATGAGATATACTATAGGCACATGAGGTACACCATAGGTCCATGAGATACACCAAGTACACATGAGATACACCATAGTCACATGAGATAAACCATTGGCACATGAGTTAGACCAAAGGTACATGAGATACACCATAACTCATGGGATACATCATAGGCACTTGAGGTACACCATAGGCATATGAGAAACACCATAGGCATATGAGATACTCCATAGGTACATAAGATACACCATATGCACAGGAGATTCACCATACGCGCATGAAATAAACCAAAACACATGAGATACACCATAGCACATGAGATACACCATAGGAACATGAGATACACCATAGGGACATGAGATACACCGCAGGCATATGAGATACACCATAGGCGCATGAGATACAACATAGGCACATGAGATACACCATAGGCATATGAGATATACCATAGATGCATGCGATACATTATAGGTACATGAGGTACATTATAGGCACATGAGGTACACCATAGGCACATGAGATACACCATAGGCACATGAGATACACCATATGCACATGAGATACACCATAGGCACATGCAATACACCATAGGCGCATGTGATACACCATAGGCACATGAGGTACACCATAGGCACATGAGGTACACCATAGGCACATGAGATACACCATAGGCACATGAGATACACCATATGCACATGAGATACACCATAGGCACATGCGATACACCATAGGCACATGAGATACACCATAGGCACATGAGGTACACCATAGGCACATGAGGTACACCATAGGCACATGAGATACACCATAGGCACATGAGATACACCATATGCACATGAGATACACCATAGGCACATGCGATACACCATAGGCACATGAGATACACCATAGGCACATGAGATACACAATAGGCACATGAGATCCGCCATAGGAAAAGTAAGATACACCAGAGGCACATGAGATACACCATAGGCACATGCGATACACCATAGGCACATGAGATACACCATAGGCACATGAGATACACAATAGGCACATGAGATCCGCCATAGGAAAAGTAAGATACACCAGAGGCACATGAGATACGCCATTGGCCCATGCGATACACCATGGGGCATGCGATACACAATACACACATGAGAAACACTATCGGCACATGAGATACACCATATGCGCATGAGCTTCACCATAGGCACATGGGATATACCATAGGCACATCACATATACAAAAGGCGCATGAGATACACCATAGGCGCATGAGATTTATACTCTAGCCGCATGAGATACACCATAGGCACATGAGATACACCATAGGCACATGAGATACACCATAGGTGCATGAGATACACTATAGCCACGTGACATACACCATAGGCACATAAGATACACCACAGGCACATGAGATACACCATAGGCACATGAGATTGACCATAGGCACATGAGATACACCATAGGCACATGAGATACACCATAGGCGCATGAGATGAACCACAGGCACATAAGATACACCATAGGCACATAAGATACACCATAGGCACATAAGATACACCATAGGCACATGAGATAGACCATACGTACATGAGGTACACCATGGGCTCATGAGATACACCACATGCGCATGAGATACACCACCATCGCATGAGATACACCATAGGTACATCAGGTACACCATAGGCATATGAGATACACCATAGGCACATGAGATACACCATAGGCGCATAAGAAACACCATAGGCACATGAGATACACCAAAGGGGCATGAGATACACCATAGGCGCATGAGATACACCATAGGCACATGAGATACACCAAACGCACATGATATACACCATAGGCACATGAGATATATCATTGGCGCAACAGATACACCGGAGGCACATGAGATATACGGTAGGCACATGGGATACACCATATGTACATGAAATACACCAAGCACACATGAGATACACAATAGGCACATGAGATACACAATAGGCACATGAGATACACCATAGGCGCATGAAATACACCATAGAAACATGAGATACACCATAGGCACATGAGATAGGCCATAGGCGCATGAGGTACTCCATAGGCACATGATATACATCATAGGCACATGATATACACCATAGGCATATGAGTTACACCATAGGCACATGAGATACACCATGGGCACATGAGATACACCGTAGGTTCAAGAGATACACCATAGGCACATGAGATACACCATAGGCACATGAGATACGCCATAGGCACATGAGATACACCACAGGCACATGAGATACACCATAGGCACATAAGAATGAACATAGGCATGTTAGATACACCGTAGCACACATCATATACGCCATAGGCACATGAGATACACCACAGTCGCCTGAGATACACCATTTGTACATGAGATACACAATAGACTTATGAGATACACCATAGGCACATGAGCAACACCATCGGCACATGAGATACACCATAGTCCCATGAGATATACCATAGGCTCATGAGATACACAATAGGCACATAAGATACACCATACGCGCATAAGATACACCATAGGCACATGAGATACACCATAGGCACATGAAACACACCATAGGCGCATGAGATACACCATATGCGCATGAGATACACCACAACACACATGCGATACACCATATGCACATGACATGCACCATAGCCTCGTGAGATACACCAAAGGAGCATGAGATACACCATAGGTGCATGGGATACACCATAGGTGCATGAGATACACCATAGCACATGAGATACACCACGGGTACATGACATACACCATAGGCACATGAGATACACCATAGGTGCATGAGATACACAATAGGTACATGAGATGTACCACATGCACATGAGATACACCATAGGCACATGAGATACACAATGGCGCATGAGATACACCATACGCACATGAGATACACCATAGGCACATGGGATACACCATAGGCGCATGAGATACACCATAGGCACATTAGATATACCATAGAAGTATTGCATAAACCATAAGCGCATGAGATACACCATAGGTGCATGATATAGACCATACATGCATGAGATACACTATAGGTGCATGAGATACACCATAGGCACATTAGATACACCATAGACCCATGAGGTACTCCATATGCACAAGAGATACACCATAGGCACATGAAATATACCATAGGCAGGTGAGATACACCATAGGCAGATGAGATACACCATAGGCACATGAGGTATACCATAGGCCCATGATATACACCAAAAGCACAAATGATACACCATAGGCACATGAGATACACCATAGGCACATGAGATACACCATAGGCGCATGAGATACACCATAGGCACATGAGATACACCATAGGCGCATTAGGTACACCATAGGCACATGAGATACACGATCCACGCATGATATACACCGTAAGCACATAAGATACACCATAGGCGCATGAGATACACCACAGCACACATGAGATAGACCATAGGCACATGATGTATACCATAGGTGCATGATATAGACCATACATACATGAGATACACTATAGGCACATGAGATACACCATAGGCGCATGAGATACACCATAGGCACATGAGATACACCATAGGCGCATTAGGTACACCATAGGCACATGAGATACACGATCCACGCATGATATACACCGTAAGCACATAAGGTACACCAAAGGTAAATGAGATATACCAAAGGCACATGAGATACACCATAGGTACATGAGATAATCCAAAGGCACATGAGATACACCATAGGCACATGATGTATACCATAGGTGCATGAGATACACCGTATGCACATGAGATGCACCACAGGAACATGAGATACACCATAGGCACATGAGATACACAATATGCACATAAGATACACCATAGGCACATGAGATACACAGTAGGTGCATGAGATAGACCATTGGAACATGAGATACACCATAGGCACATGAGATACACCATAGGCACATGAGATACTTCATAGGTACGTGAGATACACCATAGGAACATGAGATACACCATAGGCACATGAGATACACCATAGGCGCATGAGATACACCATATGCACATGACATACACCATAGGCACATGAGATACACCATAGGCACATCAGATATACCATAGCACACATGAGATAGACCATAGGCACATGAGATACACCATAGCCACATGACATACACCATAGGCACATTAGATACACCATAGGCACATGAGATATATGATAGGCGCATGAGATACACCATAGATACATGAGATACACCATAGGCACATGAGATACACTATAGCACACATGCGATACACCATAGGCGCATGAGATACACCATAGGTACATGAGATACACCAAAAACCATGAGATACACCATACGTGCATGAGATACACAACAGGCGCATGAGATGTGGCATAGGCGCATGACATATACCATAGGTACATAAGATACACCATAGGCGCATGCGATAATCCATGGGCACATTATATACACCATAGGCAAATGAGATACACCATAGTCACATGAGATATACCATAGGCAAATAAAACACACCATAGGCACATGCTATACACCATAAGCCCATGGGATACACCATATGCACATGAGATACACCATAGGTGCATGAGATGTACCATAGGCATGTAAGATACACCATAGGCACATGAGATACACCATACGCGCATGAGATACACCATAGGCACACGAGATACACCTTAGGCACATGAGATATTCCAAAGGCACGTGAGATACACCATAGGTACATGAGATACACCATAGGCACATGAGGTAGACCATAGGCCCATGATGTACATCATAGGCACATGTAATACACCATAGGCACACGAGATACACCGTAGGCGCATAAGATACACCTTAGGTGCATGAGATACACCATAGGCGTATGAGAGAAACCATAGGCACATGTGATACACCATAGGCATATGACATACACCATGGGCAAATGAGATACACCATAGGCGCATGATATACACCATAGGCACATGAGATACACCATAGGTGTGTGAGATACACCATAGGGGCATGAGATACACCGTAGGCACATGAGATATACCATAGCCGTATGAGATACACCATAGGCACATGAGATACACCATAGGCACATGCGATGTACCATAGGCACATGAGAAATACCTTAGGCGCATGAGATACACCACGGGTTCATGAAATACACCATAGGCGCATGAGATATTCCATAGGCACATGAGATACACCAAAGGCACATGAGATACACCATAGGGGCATGAGATACACCATAGGCACATGATATACACCATAGGCGCATGAGTTACACAATAGGCACATGAGATATACCATAGGTACATAACATACACTATATTCACATGCAATACACCATATGTACGTGAGATACACCACAGCACACATGAGATACACTATAGGCACATGAGATACACCATAGGCACGTGAGATACACCATAGGTGCATGACATACACCATTTGCACATGAGATACACCATAGGGGCATAAGGTACACCTTACAAGCATGAGATACACCATAGGCACATGAGATACACCATAGGCACATGAGATAAACCTTAGTACACGTGAGATAAACCATAGGCGCATGAGATACACCATAGGCACATGAGATACACCATAGGCACATGAGATACACCAAAGAACATGAGATACGCCATAGGCGCATGTGATACACCATACGCGCATGAGATACTCCATAGGCACATGAGACACATCATAGGCACATACAATACACTATAGGCGCATGAGATACACCACAGGCGCATGAGATACACTATAGGCACATGAGGTACACCATACACACATGAGATACATCGTAGGCGCATGAGAATCACCATAGGCAAATGAGGTACACCATAGGCGCATGAGATTCATCATATACGTATAAGATACAACATAGGCACATGAGATACACCATAGGCACCTAAGATATGCCATAGGCACATGAGATACACCATATGCGCATGAGATATGCCATAGGCACATTAGATACACCATAGGCGCAAGAGATACACCATAGACGCATGAGATACGCCATAGGCACATGAGATACACCACAACACACATGAGATACACCATAGGCGCATGAGATACACCATAGGCACATGCGATACACCATAGGCGCATGAGATATGCCATAGGCACATTAGATACGCCATAGGCGCAAGAGATACACCATAGACGCATGAGATACGCCATAGGCACATGAGATACACCACAACACACATGAGATACACCATAGGCGCGTGAGATACACCATATGTACATGACATACACCATAGGCACATGAGATACACCATAGGCGCATGAGATACACCATAGGCACATGAGATACACCATAGGAACATAAGATACACCAAAGCACATGAGATACACCATCGGCGCATGAGATATACCAGAGGCGCATGAGATACGGCATAGGCGCATGAGATACACCATTGGCACATGAGATACACCATAGGTGCATGAGATACACCATAGGCGCATGAGATACACCATAGGCGCATGAGATACAACACAGGCACATCAGACACACCATAGGCCCATGAGATACAGCATATGCACATGAGATACACCATAGGCACATGCGATGTACCATAAGCATGTAACATACACCATAGGCACATGACATACACCATAGGCGCATGAGGTACACCATGGGCACATGAGATACACCATAGGCACATGAGGTATACCATAGGCCCATGATACACACCATAGGCACATGAGATACACCATAGGCACATGAGGTATACCATAGGCCCATGATACACACCATAGGTGCATGAGATACACCATAGGTGCAAGAGATACACCATAGGTGCATGAGATACACCGAGGGCGCATGAGATGAGCCACAGGCGCATGAGATACACCATAGGCACATGAGATACACCCTAGGCGCATGACATACACCATAGGCACATGAGATACACCATAGGCGTATGATATACACAAGATGCACATGAGATATACCATAGGCGCATGAGATACACAATATGCACATGACATACACCATACGCACATGAGATACACCATAGGTGTGTGAGATACACTATAGCACATGAGATATACCATAGGCGCATGAGATAAACCACAGGTGCATGAGATATACCATACGCAAAGGACATACACCATAGGTACATAAGATACACCATAGGCGCAAGAGATACACCATATATACATGAGATACACCATAGGCGGATGAGATACACCATAGGCGCATGAGATATACCATAGGTACATGAGATACACCATAGGTACATGAGATACACCATAGGTACATGAGATACACCATAGGAGCATGAGATACACTGTAGACACATGAGATATACCATAGGCGTATGAGATATACATGTTAGCTACTGAGCTAACCACCTCCAGCAGAGAAGCCGCAAGACCGAAAAAGCTCACAAAGAGTTTTACACCTCCTTCCTTTGCAGGTATGTGTCGTGCACCCCAAACTTAACCAGGCATACACGTCACCTTCAAGAGTAGTAACGCCTTAGCATTACATCTCAAGAAGACCTCAAGTTGTCAATACGCAAGAGAGCATCAAGCAAGGGTTAATTGATCAGCATGCAAGTCAAGTCCTTTTATAGCTGTCTGCATAGTCCTAGAACTCAAAAGCACATTCCTGAGAAGTGGCTTGACCCTGCCACATCACCAAGAGACTTGCGCTGTGGGCTTGACACATATGCATCCTTGTGCCAAGGTGACTGATCAGCCGTGTTGCTTCCCAGAAGGAACGGAATTTCTTTCTTGGAAGCTTCGAAAAAAACAAAGATGTGCATGGAGCCACGATCGAACTCATGACCTCTCACTTGGCCAAATCAACAAAATGACCAAGTTAATCACTCACCTACATGGTGTACTCACAGGTCATATCTCACATGAGACAGAGCATAGTTGAGTCACCCTACAACGAATCCAGGGTTCATACCTCCACAAGGGGCAGAGCATTCCTGATCCGTTGTACAAGACTGAACAATGTACAAACATATTCAACAAATCGCTCCCTTGCACCTTGCGTCAGTTTCCATCATTATTCTTCATCACTTGCGCTGACCATGCTAATACCTTGCATGCCCGTCTGGTGGAGATCCTTCTCCAATGGCTTTGTAAGCATGTCAGCCCGGTTCAGCTTGATGCCGACATACTCCAGCTCCACTGTCTGTTTGCAGACCGATTCACGAGCATAGCACTAGCGGATCTCGATATGCTTTGTGTGCCTGGACAGAACTGGGTTCTTGGACATGTCAATCGCACTCATGTTGTTAATCTTGATGATTGTTGCCGTTGCCTGTGGTGCCTTCATCTCAGAGAGTAAGCTGCGAAGCCACTGCACCTCTTTACACACCTCAGCCAATGCAATGTACTCTGCTTCAGCTGTTGACAGAGAGACACACTCCTGCTTGCGACTCGCCCAACTTACTGCACCTCCATTTTGCATACACACAAAGCTGGAGGTGGATATCCTGTCATCGATATTGCCTCCCTAGTCAGCGTCGGTGTAGCACATGAGACGGAGTGACGCAGATCCAGCGATGCCTCCAAACTGGAGTCCCACGTGTCACGTCCCCTTAAGGTAGCGCATGATGCGCTTCACAGCCTGCGAGTGCAATGGACCAGGATTGGCCACAAACCGGCTCACCTGCCCAACAACATGGGCTATATCTGGCCGGGTGGCGACCATGGCATACATCAGACTGCCCACTGCAGACTTACATGGGATGCGCAGCATGTCAGTTTTCTCCGCTTTGTTAGATGGGGACATGGAGGTGGAGAGCTTGTACTCTGAGCTCATGGGTGTGCTCGCAGGCTTGCAATCTGCCATGTCGTATCGTTTGAGGATGGAGTCGATGTACTTTGTCTGGTTCAGGCGGATGGTACCTGCGGCTCTGTCACGCTTGATGGCAATGCGAAGGTAGAAGTTAAGAGGATCCATGTCCTTCATCTTGAACCTGCTACTCAGCTGCCCCTTGAGATCGTCTAGCAGCTGTGTTGAAGAAGAGCACAGATTCAGGTCATCGACGTACAAGGAGACCAACATAGTCCCTTTGTTGCTCTCATGCACGTGCATGCTAGGGTCGTTGTCACAGTGCATGAAGGACTCCTTGGCCATGAATGTATCCATCTCTTGGTACCAAATTCTTGGCACTTGTTTTAGCCCATAGAGCGCCTTCACCAACGTGCAAACCTTGCCCTTGGGTGCATCAACCCCCTTGAGAGTCTCCATCAACCCCCTTTGACATCCGTCTGGTGGACCTCCGTGTTCTTGGCAGCACCAATGGCGAGCGTTGACCGGATGGAGGCAAACGTCACAAGGGGAGCAAAGGTCTCATTGCACTCTGCGCCAGGCCGTTCAGAGAACCCCTTTTCTATCACCCGTGCCTTGTACTTGTCTATCTTACCATCCTGTTTCCTTTTTACTTTCAGCACCCACTTGGATTGCACACCATGAGCGCCGGCAGGTCTGTCCACCATTACCCATGTCCCATTCTCCTCGATGGAGCTGAGTTCACTGCAAATTGCTTCACCCCACTCAGCTTTTTCAGGCCGCGCGAGTGCCTTTGCAAGAGACGTTGGCTCCTCTTGAACCAAGAATGAATAGTTGAAGCCTGTCCATTCACCCCTATCTGCATCATAATGCTGCCAAGAACCTTTCAGACGTGAACTGCTCCTTGGACCTGCTGGCTGTTGCTGTTGATGTAGAGGCTGGAGAATGTTTTTGTTGTCGATGGGGGGAGAGGTATCCTCCTCATGGTCTGGAGGATCAGATACGTCGGACTCGGAGNATGGAGCCGTCCGATGGTCGTGTCCCTGTTGTACCTGTGCGCCCTGCAAGACCACGCGCTAGTCGGTCTTGGAAGCGTGCCTTAGAACCAGAAGTGTGGGCCCATAACCCTTTGTCAATGCGCCGGATAGCAACGGTCTAGAAAACGGGTCCCGACATGGGAGGCCGCCAACCGCTCTTGGTATTGCAACCAAGATAACATATCACCCTCGAACGAGGGATCCACACTTTAGGTTCGTTTGGTTTGCAACCTCACGAAGTCCGCATGTTGGTCTTTAGTGTCTACCTTTGGTTGGACACTCCGTGAGGAGTCCCAAAGGCAAGAACTGTAAATGGATGCATGCAAGGTACATGCTTTTATACTTGCAGAGCTTTGCTAAAGCTTCTGCTTGTAGTGGCTCCACTGGAGCCAACCTCATCCTACATTCCTACTTGGCGCGTCCTTAGACCGCCAAGTGTCATCCTCAAGGTAGGCTCTAGTAAGCTTCCTAGAAGCTTCCTGTCCCAGTTTTGGCCACAAAGAAAATTGCGGCCGTCGCGGGGTTTGAACCCGCGACCTCTGGTTTGAGACTCCGGTGCCTAATCAACCAAGCCAAAAAGGTATGGTTCCTATGATGAGCCACAGGGGACATACCCATTATGGGCAGTGCATTCCTTGCCCATCTCAGAACAGACCAAGGGGACATACTCCATAGAGATAGCTACACATACAGACAAGGCATGCCTTGTCTGTATGTGTAGCTAGCCAGCTAGGTAGTGGACAAGGTGCACACTATTTCAACACCGCTGATCCAACATGTCCTTCGTCATCAAAGTCTGCATCGCTGCTCTCCTCATCATCACTCCCCGCCGAAGATTCAGTCGTTGATGTTATCATCTTGGTCTGCAAGACGTAGAGTCCATCAACGCGAGGGACCTGTGCAACAACCTTCTTGGCAGGGTAGGATATGTTGATGTCCTTGGTTGGGACTATCACTGCTTCCTTCTCTGCAAAAACAACTGTCATGCCATGGACAGTTATCTTAGAGACAGAGAGCACGTTGGCTGTGAAGGAGGGCAAGTAGACTACCCCCTCTAGCTTGAGGTCGGAGTCTGCACCGTTGATACCCACTGTGACCAGCTTGTCACCAATCCCCTTAGCTGCCTCAACCTTGCCGTTGGCGACTTTGAAGTTTTTGTTGCATGGAGCAAGAGAGATGAAGTCTCTCTTCTCATAAGTGGTGTGCTCGTTTGTGCCCGAGTCAAGGCCGTAAGCTCCTGGCCTGAGTATCGCCCTCCGTTTGTTGGAGGCACACTCGGCCATCAAGCTTGTGGGATCCGTCCCACCATGTCCCCTTTGCCNTTTGTTAGATGGGGACATGGAGGTGGAGAGCTTGTACTCTGAGCTCATGGGTGTGCTCGCAGGCTTGCAATCTGCCATGTCGTATCGTTTGAGGATGGAGTCGATGTACTTTGTCTGGTTCAGGCGGATGGTACCTGCGGCTCTGTCACGCTTGATGGCAATGCGAAGGTAGAAGTTAAGAGGATCCATGTCCTTCATCTTGAACCTGCTACTCAGCTGCCCCTTGAGATCGTCTAGCAGCTGTGTTGAAGAAGAGCACAGATTCAGGTCATCGACGTACAAGGAGACCAACATAGTCCCTTTGTTGCTCTCATGCACGTGCATGCTAGGGTCGTTGTCACAGTGCATGAAGGACTCCTTGGCCATGAATGTATCCATCTCTTGGTACCAAATTCTTGGCACTTGTTTTAGCCCATAGAGCGCCTTCACCAACGTGCAAACCTTGCCCTTGGGTGCATCAACCCCCTTGAGAGTCTCCATCAACCCCCTTTGACATCCGTCTGGTGGACCTCCGTGTTCTTGGCAGCACCAATGGCGAGCGTTGACCGGATGGAGGCAAACGTCACAAGGGGAGCAAAGGTCTCATTGCACTCTGCGCCAGGCCGTTCAGAGAACCCCTTTTCTATCACCCGTGCCTTGTACTTGTCTATCTTACCATCCTGTTTCCTTTTTACTTTCAGCACCCACTTGGATTGCACACCATGAGCGCCGGCAGGTCTGTCCACCATTACCCATGTCCCATTCTCCTCGATGGAGCTGAGTTCACTGCAAATTGCTTCACCCCACTCAGCTTTTTCAGGCCGCGCGAGTGCCTTTGCAAGAGACGTTGGCTCCTCTTGAACCAAGAATGAATAGTTGAAGCCTGTCCATTCACCCCTATCTGCATCATAATGCTGCCAAGAACCTTTCAGACGTGAACTGCTCCTTGGACCTGCTGGCTGTTGCTGTTGATGTAGAGGCTGGAGAATGTTTTTGTTGTCGATGGGGGGAGAGGTATCCTCCTCATGGTCTGGAGGATCAGATACGTCGGACTCGGAGGCTGATTCCTCCGAGTCATCTTCATTAGCTTCTCTCCGTGTTGTAGTATCCAGCCCATGCCATTGTGCTGGTGCTTCGTCTCCCTCCTCAAGAAGAGTGAGCCACTCTCCTTGTTTTGGAGTGTTCTCAAGTTCAAGAAGCTCTCCCTTACTCACTGAACGTTCGTGGAAATCCACGTCTTTGCTGCGGATGACCTTCTTAGCTCATAGGTCCCACATTCTATAAGCTCTGTGAGCGGTGTCATAGCCGATGAAAATACACTTTCGTGCTCTTGCATCGAGCTTTCCAGGACCCTCACCTGCCTGGACCTTGGCAAAGCAGGTGCAACCGAACACCTTGAAATGGAGGCGTCCGGCTTCCTGCCCGACCATGATTCTTGAGGTGTCTTCAGCAGTTGTGTCTGCTTCTTCTGGCCTCTTCTTCGCAGAGCTGCTGCAGGTGTGAGGTTCAGAAGATACGTAGCCGAGCGTGCTGCTTCAGCCCAAAACCTACGAGGCAGCTTGGCGTCAAAGAGCATGCACCTTGTCATGCCAAGTAGGGTCTAATTTATCCTCTCTGCTACGCCATTGCTTTGAGGTGAGTAGGGAGTAGTTTTCTGGTATTCAATACCTTGTGTCTTGAGCCAATCCCTGCATGCTTTGTACTCCCCCCCATTGTCCATCCTTAATGCCTTCACCTTCCTTCCACTCTGTCGCTCGACCATAGCGACAAAGGCTTGCAGATTCTCCTTCACCTCACTTTTCGTTTTGAGAAAATACATCCAGACCTTGCGGCTATTGTCGTCGATGCAGGTGAGGAAATATGTGCTGCCTCCATTGGACGGTATGCGAAAGGGACCACACACGTCAGAGTGGATGAGGTCAAGGGGTGCGAGAGCACGCGTACCATGACACTTGTAAGGTTTCTTCTTGGCCTTGCCTTGAAGGCATGGCTCACACAAGATCACAGCTCCCTCCGCCTCATCACCTAGCTCCATCCCACACACTAGCTCCTGCTTATCCATGAGTACCAATGTGCGATGAGCCACATGCCAAAAGCGCCTGTGCAACAGGTTCTCTGACGATGTGCACTGGCTAGAATGAACAGCCTCGGTGGCTGTATTTGCTTCTGGTTTTGCTACCGAATCTTCCGCTGCCACTGCTTCCGCTTGTCAATGCGCCGGATAGCAACGGTCTAGAAAACGGGTCCCGACATGGGAGGCCGCCAACCGCTCTTGGTATTGCAACCAAGATAACATATCACCCTCGAACAAGGGATCCACACTTTAGGTTCGTTTCGTTTCCAACCTCACAAAGTCCGCATGTTGGTCTTTAGTGTCTACCTTTGGTTGGACACTCCGTGAGGAGTCCCAAAGGCAAGAACTGTAAATGGATGCATGCAAGGTACATGCTTTTATACTTGCAGAGCTTTGCTAAAGCTTCTGCTTGTAGTGGCTCCACTGGAGCCAACCTCATCCTACATTCCTACTTGGCGCGTCCTTAGACCGCCAAGTGTCATCCTCAAGGTAGGCTCTAGTAAGCTTCCTAGAAGCTTCCTGTCCCAGTTTTGGCCACAAAGAAAATTGCGGCCGTCGCGGGGTTTGAACCCGCGACCTCTGGTTTGAGACTCCGGTGCCTAATCAACCAAGCCAAAAAGGTATGGTTCCTATGATGAGCCACAGGGGACATACCCATTATGGGCAGTGCATTCCT
>SZWC01009006.1:15932-32313 GCA_023375785.1 Penium margaritaceum | reverse complement strand
GGCGCATGAGATACACCATAGGCACATGAGATACACCATATGCACATGCGATAGACCATAGGTACATGCGATACACCATAGGCGCATGAGATACACCATAGGCATATGAGATACACCATAGGCACATGAGATACACCATAGGGCACATGAGATATACCAAAGGCACATGAGATACACCATAGGTACATGAGATAGACCATGGCGCATGCGATAGACCATACGCACATGAGATACATCAAAGGCACATGAGATACACCATGTGCACATGAGCTACACCATAGGCACATGTGATATACCATGGGCGCATGCGATAAACCATAGGCGCATGAAAGTAACCAGAGCCACGTGAGAACACCATAGGTGCATAAGATACACCATAGGCATATGAGATACATCATAGGTACATGAGATACACCATGTGTGCGAACTGGTTGCAGAGTGGTGTGAATTGGTTGCCGAGTGGTGCAAATCGGTTGCGGAGTGGTGCGAACAGGTTGCAGAGTTGTGCGAACAGGTTGCGGAGTCGTGTAAACTGGTTGCGGGGTGGTGCAAACAGGTTGTGGAGAGAAGCGAACTGGTTGCGGAATGGTGCAAGCTGGTTGTGGAGTGGTGCAAACTAGTTGCCGAGTGGTGCCAACTGGTTGCGGAGTGGTGCAAACTGGTTGCGGAGTGGTGCAAACTGGTTGCGGAGTGGTGCAAACTTGTTGGGGAGTGGTGGAAACTGGTTGCGGAGTGGTGCGATCTGGTTGCAGAGTGGTGTGACCTGGTTGCGGAGTGGTGCGAACTGGCTGCGGAGTGGTGCGAACTGGTTGCGGTGTGGTGCCAACTGGTTGCAGAGTGGTGCCATCTGGTTGCGGAGTGGTACGAACTGGTTGCGGAGTGGTGTAAACTGGTTCTGGATCGGTGCGAACTGGTTGCGGAGTGGTGCGATCTGGTTGCAGAGTGGTGTGACCTGGTTGCGGAGTGGTGCGAACTGGCTGCGGAGTGGTGCGAACTGGTTGCGGTGTGGTGCCAACTGGTTGCAGAGTGGTGCCATCTGGTTGCGGAGTGGTACGAACTGGTTGCGGAGTGGTGTAAACTGGTTCTGGATCGGTGCGAACTGGTTGCGGAGTGGTGCGATCTGGTTGCAGAGTGGTGTGACCTGGTTGCGGAGTGGTGCGAACTGGCTGCGGAGTGGTGCGAACTGGTTGCGGTGTGGTGCCAACTGGTTGCAGAGTGGTGCCATCTGGTTGCGGAGTGGTACGAACTGGTTGCGGAGTGGTGTAAACTGGTTCTGGATCGGTGCGAACTGGTTGCGGAGTGGTGCGATCTGGTTGCAGAGTGGTGTGACCTGGTTGCGGAGTGGTGCGAACTGGCTGCGGAGTGGTGCGAACTGGTTGCGGTGTGGTGCCAACTGGTTGCAGAGTGGTGCCATCTGGTTGCGGAGTGGTACGAACTGGTTGCGGAGTGGTGTAAACTGGTTCTGGATCGGTGCGAACTGGTTGCGGAGTGGTGCGATCTGGTTGCAGAGTGGTGTGACCTGGTTGCGGAGTGGTGCGAACTGGCTGCGGAGTGGTGCGAACTGGTTGCGGTGTGGTGCCAACTGGTTGCAGAGTGGTGCCATCTGGTTGCGGAGTGGTACGAACTGGTTGCGGAGTGGTGTAAACTGGTTCTGGATCGGTGCGAACTGGTTGCGGAGTGGTGCGATCTGGTTGCAGAGTGGTGTGACCTGGTTGCGGAGTGGTGCGAACTGGCTGCGGAGTGGTGCGAACTGGTTGCGGTGTGGTGCCAACTGGTTGCAGAGTGGTGCCATCTGGTTGCGGAGTGGTACGAACTGGTTGCGGAGTGGTGTAAACTGGTTCTGGATCGGTGCGAACTGGTTGCGGAGTGGTGCGATCTGGTTGCAGAGTGGTGTGACCTGGTTGCGGAGTGGTGCGAACTGGCTGCGGAGTGGTGCGAACTGGTTGCGGTGTGGTGCCAACTGGTTGCAGAGTGGTGCCATCTGGTTGCGGAGTGGTACGAACTGGTTGCGGAGTGGTGTAAACTGGTTCTGGATCGGTGCGAACTGGTTGCGGAGTGGTGCGATCTGGTTGCAGAGTGGTGTGACCTGGTTGCGGAGTGGTGCGAACTGGTTTCGGTGTGGTGTGAACTGGTCGGGGAGTGGTGGAACCTGGTTGCGGAGTGGTGCAGACTGGTTGTGGAAAGGTGGGAACAGGTTGCAGAGTGGTACAAACTGGTTGCGAAGTGGTGTGAACTGGTTGCAGAGTGGTGCAAACTGTTTGCGGAGTGGTGCAAAGTGGTTGCGGAGTGGTGAAAACTGGTTGCGGAGTGGTGCGATCTGGTTGCAGAGTGGTGTGACCTGGTTGCGGAGTGGTGCGAACTGGTTGCAGAGTGGTGCGAATTGGTTGCGCAGTGGTGCGAACTGGTTGCGGAGTAGTGCGAACTGGATGCGGACTTGTGCAAACGGGTTGCGGAGTGGTGGGAACAGGTTGCGGACAAGTGCGATGTGGTTGCAGACTGGTGCAAAGTGGTTGTGGAGTTGTGCAAACTGATTGCGGAGTGGTGCCAACTGGCTTTGGATTGGTGCGAACTGGCTGCGGAGTGGTGCAGAGTTAGTGGTGCGAACTGGATGCGGAGTGGTGCAAACTGGTTTCGGAGTGGTGGAAACTGGTTGCGTAATGGTGCGAACTGGTTGCGGAGTGGTGCGAACTGGTTGCGCAGTGGTGTGAACTGGTTGCGGAGTGGTGCGAACTGGTTGCGCAGTGGTGTGAACTGGTTGCGGAGTGGTGCAAACTGGTTGCGGAGTGGTGTGAACAGGTTGCGGAGTGGTGCCAACTGGTTGCGGACTGGTGCAAACTGGTTGCAGAGTGGTGCGGACTGGTTGCGGATTGGTGCGAACTAACTGCGGAGTGGTGCGAACTGGCTGCGGAGTGGTGCGAACTGGTTGTGGAGTAGTGCAAACTGGTTGCGGAGTGGTGCGATCTGGTTGCGGAGTGGTGTGGACTGGTTGCGGAGTGGTACAAACTGGTTGCCGAGTATTGAGAACAAGTTGCAGAGTGGTGCAAACTGGTTGCGGAGTAGTGCGAACTGGTTGCAGAGTGGTGCGAACTGGTTGAGGAGTGGTGCGAGTGAACTGGTTGCGGAGTGAAACTGGTTCCAGATCAGTGCGAACTGGTTGCGGAGTGGTGCGAACTGGTTGCGGAGTAGTGCGAACTGGTTGCAGAGTGGTGCGAACTGGTTGCGGAGTGGTACGAACTGGTTGCGGAGTGGTGTAAACTGGTTCTGGATCGGTGCGAACTGGTTGCGGAGTGGTGCGAACTGGTTGCGGAGTGGTACGAAGTGGTTGTGGAGTGGTGGGAACTGGATGCGGAGTGGTGTGACCTGGTTGTGGAGTGTTGCGAGCTGGTTGCGGAGTGGTGCGAACTGGCTGCGGAGTGGCGTGAACTGGCTGCGGAGTGGTGCGTTGTGAGTGATGAGAACTGGTTGCGGAGCGGTGAAAACTGGTTGTGGAGTGGTGCGAACTGGCTGCATAGTGGTATGAACTGGTTGCGGAGTGGTGGAAACTGGTTGTAGAGTGGTGCAAACTGGTTGCAGAGTGGTGAAAAGTGGTTGCGGATTGGTCTGAACTGGTTGCGGAGTGGTGCGAACTGGTTGCAGAGTGGTGCCATCTGGTTGGGGAGTGGTGCGACCTGGTTGCGGAGTGGTGCGAATTGGTTGGGGAGTGGTGCGAACTGGTTGTAGAGTGGTGCAAACTGCTTGCGGAGTGGTGCGAACTGGTTGCGGAGACGTGCGAACTGGCTTCAGAGTGGTGCAAACTGGTTGTGGAGTGGTGCGGAGTGAGTGGTGCGAACTGGATGTGGAGTGGTGCAAATTGGTTGCGTAGTGGTGCGAACTGGTTGCGGAGTGGTCAGAACTGGTTGCGGAGTGGTGCGATCTGGTTGCCGAGTGGTGCGAAGTGCTTGCGCAGTGGTGCGAACTGGTTGCGGAGTGGTGCAAACTGGTTACAGAGTGATGTGAACTGGCTGCGGAGTGGTTCTAACTGGCTGCAGAGTGAAGCGGAGTGAGTGGTGCGAACTGGATAGAGAGTGGTGCAAAATGGTCACGGAGTGGTACAAAGTGGTTGCGGAGTGGTGCGAACTGGTTGCAAAGTGGTGCAAACTGGTTGTGGAGTGGTGCGAACTGGTTGCAGAGTTTTGAAAACTGGTTCCGGAGTGGTGCGAACTAGTTGCACAGTGGTGCGAACTGGTTGCGGAGTGGTACAAACTGGTTGCGGAGTGGTGCGAACTGGTTGTGGAGTGGTGCGAACTGGCTGCGGAGTGGTGCGAACTGGCTGCGGAGTAGTGTAAACGGGTTGCGGAGTAGTGCAATCTGGTTTCAGAGTGGTTAGAACTGGTTGCAAAGTGGTGCGGTCTGGTTGCGGAGTGGTGCAGACTGGTTGCGGAGTTGTGCAAACTGGTTGCGGAGTTGTGCAAACTGGTTGCGGAATGGTGCAAACTGGTTGCGGCGTGGTGTGAACTGGTTGCAGAGTGGTGCGAACTGGTTCGGAGTAGTGCAAACTGGTTGCGGAGTGGTGCGAAATGGATGGGGAGTGGTGGAAACTGGTTGTGGAGTGGTGCGAACTGGTTGCGGAGTGGTGGGAACTGGTTGCGGAGTGGTGGGAACTTGCTGCGGAGTTGTGTGGAGTGAGTGATGAGAACAATTTGCGGAGTGGTGAAAACTGGTTGTGGAGTGGTGCGAACTGGTTGCGGAGTGGTGCGAACTGGTTGCAGAGTGGTGCAAACTGGTTGCGGAGTGGTGGGAACTGGTTGTGGAGTAGTGCGAACTGGTTGCGGAGTGGTGCGAACTGGTTGCAGAGTGGTGCAAACTGGTTGCGGAGTGGTGGGAACTGGTTGTGGAGTAGTGCGAACTGGTTGCGGAGTGGTGCGAACTGGTTGCAGAGTGGTGCAAACTGGTTGCGGAGTGGTGGGAACTGGTTGTGGAGTAGTGCGAACTGGTTGCGGAGTGGTGCGAACTGGTTGCAGAGTGGTGCAAACTGGTTGCGGAGTGGTGGGAACTGGTTGTGGAGTAGTGCGAACTGGTTGCGGAGTGGTGCGAACTGGTTGCAGAGTGGTGCAAACTGGTTGCGGAGTGGTGGGAACTGGTTGTGGAGTAGTGCGAACTGGTTGCGGAGTGGTGCGAACTGGTTGCAGAGTGGTGCAAACTGGTTGCGGAGTGGTGGGAACTGGTTGTGGAGTAGTGCGAACTGGTTGCGGAGTGGTGCGAACTGGTTGCAGAGTGGTGCAAACTGGTTGCGGAGTGGTGGGAACTGGTTGTGGAGTAGTGCGAACTGGTTGCGGAGTGGTGCGAACTGGTTGCAGAGTGGTGCAAACTGGTTGCGGAGTGGTGGGAACTGGTTGTGGAGTAGTGCGAACTGGTTGCGGAGTGGTGCGAACTGGTTGCAGAGTGGTGCAAACTGGTTGCGGAGTGGTGGGAACTGGTTGTGGAGTAGTGCGAACTGGTTGCGGAGTGGTGCGAACTGGTTGCAGAGTGGTGCAAACTGGTTGCGGAGTGGTGGGAACTGGTTGTGGAGTAGTGCGAACTGGTTGCGGAGTGGTGCGAACTGGTTGCAGAGTGGTGCAAACTGGTTGCGGAGTGGTGGGAACTGGTTGTGGAGTAGTGCGAACTGGTTGCGGAGTGGTGCGAACTGGTTGCAGAGTGGTGCAAACTGGTTGCGGAGTGGTGGGAACTGGTTGTGGAGTAGTGCGAACTGGTTGCGGAGTGGTGCGAACTGGTTGCAGAGTGGTGCAAACTGGTTGCGGAGTGGTGGGAACTGGTTGTGGAGTAGTGCGAACTGGTTGCGGAGTGGTGCGAACTGGTTGCAGAGTGGTGCAAACTGGTTGCGGAGTGGTGGGAACTGGTTGTGGAGTAGTGCGAACTGGTTGCGGAGTGGTGCGAACTGGTTGCAGAGTGGTGCAAACTGGTTGCGGAGTGGTGGGAACTGGTTGTGGAGTAGTGCGAACTGGTTGCGGAGTGGTGCGAACTGGTTGCAGAGTGGTGCAAACTGGTTGCGGAGTGGTGGGAACTGGTTGTGGAGTAGTGCGAACTGGTTGCGGAGTGGTGCGAACTGGTTGCAGAGTGGTGCAAACTGGTTGCGGAGTGGTGGGAACTGGTTGTGGAGTAGTGCGAACTGGTTGCGGAGTGGTGCGAACTGGTTGCAGAGTGGTGCAAACTGGTTGCGGAGTGGTGGGAACTGGTTGTGGAGTAGTGCGAACTGGTTGCGGAGTGGTGCGAACTGGTTGCAGAGTGGTGCAAACTGGTTGCGGAGTGGTGGGAACTGGTTGTGGAGTAGTGCGAACTGGTTGCGGAGTGGTGCGAACTGGTTGCAGAGTGGTGCAAACTGGTTGCGGAGTGGTGGGAACTGGTTGTGGAGTAGTGCGAACTGGTTGCGGAGTGGTGCGAACTGGTTGCAGAGTGGTGCAAACTGGTTGCGGAGTGGTGGGAACTGGTTGTGGAGTAGTGCGAACTGGTTGCGGAGTGGTGCGAACTGGTTGCAGAGTGGTGCAAACTGGTTGCGGAGTGGTGGGAACTGGTTGTGGAGTAGTGCGAACTGGTTGCGGAGTGGTGCGAACTGGTTGCAGAGTGGTGCAAACTGGTTGCGGAGTGGTGGGAACTGGTTGTGGAGTAGTGCGAACTGGTTGCGGAGTGGTGCGAACTGGTTGCAGAGTGGTGCAAACTGGTTGCGGAGTGGTGGGAACTGGTTGTGGAGTAGTGCGAACTGGTTGCGGAGTGGTGCGAACTGGTTGCAGAGTGGTGCAAACTGGTTGCGGAGTGGTGGGAACTGGTTGTGGAGTAGTGCGAACTGGTTGCGGAGTGGTGCGAACTGGTTGCAGAGTGGTGCAAACTGGTTGCGGAGTGGTGGGAACTGGTTGTGGAGTAGTGCGAACTGGTTGCGGAGTGGTGCGAACTGGTTGCAGAGTGGTGCAAACTGGTTGCGGAGTGGTGGGAACTGGTTGTGGAGTAGTGCGAACTGGTTGCGGAGTGGTGCGAACTGGTTGCAGAGTGGTGCAAACTGGTTGCGGAGTGGTGGGAACTGGTTGTGGAGTAGTGCGAACTGGTTGCGGAGTGGTGCGAACTGGTTGCAGAGTGGTGCAAACTGGTTGCGGAGTGGTGGGAACTGGTTGTGGAGTAGTGCGAACTGGTTGCGGAGTGGTGCGAACTGGTTGCAGAGTGGTGCAAACTGGTTGCGGAGTGGTGGGAACTGGTTGTGGAGTAGTGCGAACTGGTTGCGGAGTGGTGCGAACTGGTTGCAGAGTGGTGCAAACTGGTTGCGGAGTGGTGGGAACTGGTTGTGGAGTAGTGCGAACTGGTTGCGGAGTGGTGCGAACTGGTTGCAGAGTGGTGCAAACTGGTTGCGGAGTGGTGGGAACTGGTTGTGGAGTAGTGCGAACTGGTTGCGGAGTGGTGCGAACTGGTTGCAGAGTGGTGCAAACTGGTTGCGGAGTGGTGGGAACTGGTTGTGGAGTAGTGCGAACTGGTTGCGGAGTGGTGCGAACTGGTTGCAGAGTGGTGCAAACTGGTTGCGGAGTGGTGGGAACTGGTTGTGGAGTAGTGCGAACTGGTTGCGGAGTGGTGCGAACTGGTTGCAGAGTGGTGCAAACTGGTTGCGGAGTGGTGGGAACTGGTTGTGGAGTAGTGCGAACTGGTTGCGGAGTGGTGCGAACTGGTTGCGAAGTAGAGCGAACTGGTTGCGGAGTGAGTGGTACGAACTGGTTGCGGAGTGGTGCAAGTTGGCTGCGGAGTGGTCCGAACGTGTTGCGGAGTGGTGCGAACTGGTTGTGTAGTGGTGCGAACTGGCTGCGGAGTGGTCCAAACTGGTTGCAGAGTGGTGCAAACTGGTTGCGGAGTGGTGCGAACTGGTTGCGGAGTGGTGCGAATTGGTTGTGGAGTGGTGCAAACTGGTTGCAAAGTGGTGTCATCTGGTTGCGGAGTGGTGCAACCTGGTTGTGGAGTGGTGCGAACTGGTTGCGGAGTGGTGTGAATTGGTTGCAGAGTGGTGCCAACTGCTTGCGGAGTAGTGCAAACTGGTTGCGGAGTAGTTCGAACTGGCTGCGGAGTTGTGAGAACTGGCTGCGGAGTGGTGCGGAGTGAGTGGTGCAAACTGGATGCGGAGTGGTGCAAACTGGTTGCGGAATGGTGCAAACTGGTTGCTGAGTGGTGCGAGCTGGTTGCGGAGTGGTGCGAACATGTTGCGGAGTGGTTCGAAGTGGTTGCGGAGTGGTTCGCACTAGTTGTGGAGTGATGCGAACTGGTTGGGGAGTGGTGTGAACTGGCTGCGGAGTGGTTTGAACTGGCTGCAGAGCGGTGCGGACTGAAGAGTGCGAACTGGATGCGGAGTGGTGCACATTGGTTGCGGAGTGGTGCAAACTGGTTGCAGAGTGGTGCGAACTGGTTGCGGAGTGGTGCGAACCGGTTGTGGAGTGGTGCGAACTGGCTGCGGAGGGGAGTGAACTGGCTGCGGAGTGGTGCGAACTGGTTGTGGAGTGGTGCAAATTGGGTGCGGAGTGGTGCGAACTGGCTGCGGAGGGGAGTGAACTGGCTGCGGAGTGGTGCGAACTGGTTGTGGAGTGGTGCAAATTGGGTGCGGAGTGGTGCGAACTGGCTGCGGAGGGGAGTGAACTGGCTGCGGAGTGGTGCGAACTGGTTGTGGAGTGGTGCAAATTGGGTGCGGAGTGGTGCGAACTGGCTGCGGAGGGGAGTGAACTGGCTGCGGAGTGGTGCGAACTGGTTCCGGATTGGTGCGAACTGGTTGCGGAGTGGTGAGAACTGGTTGCCGAGTGGTGCGAACTGGTTGCGGAGTGGTGCGAACTGGTTGCGGAGTGGTGCAAACTTGTTGTGTACTGGTGTGACCTGGTTGCAGAGTGGTGCAAACTGGATGCGGAGTTGTGCAAATGGGGTGCGGAGTGTTGCAAACTGGTTGTGGAGTGGTGCCAACGGGTTGCGGAGTGGTGCAAACTGGTTGCGGAGCGGTATAAATGGGTTGCGGAGTGGTGGGAACTGGTTGCGGAGTGTTGCGAACGGGTTGCCGAGTGGTGCGTGCTGGTCGCGGAGTGGTGCGAACTGGTTGCGGAGTTGTTCGAACTGGTTGCGTAGTGGTGCGAACTGGTTGCGGAGTGGTGCGAACAGGTTGCCCAGTGGTGCGAATTGGTTGCAGACTGGTGCGAACAGGTTGCCGTGTTGTGCAAACAGGTTGCGGGATGGTGCAAAGAGGTAGCGGAGTGGTGCGAACTGGTTGCGGAGTGGTGCAAACTGGTTGCAGAGTGGTGCACACTGGTTACGAAGTGCTGCGAACGGGTTGCGGAGTGGTGCAAACCGGTTGCGGACTGGTGCAAACTGGATGCGGCGTGGTGCGAACTGGTTGCGGAGTGGTGCGAGCTGGTTGCGGAGTGGCGCGAACTGGCTACGGAGTGGTGCGAATTGGCTACGGAGTGGTGCGGAGTGAGTGATGAGAACTGGTTGCGGAGTGGTGACAACTGGTTTTGGAGTGGTGCGAACTGGTTCTGGAGTGGTGCCATCTGGTCGCGGAATGGTGCGAACTGGTTGCAGAGTGGTGTGAACTGGTTGTGTAGTGGTGCGAGCTGGTTGCAGAGTGGTGCGAACTGGTTGCGGAGTGTTGCAAACTGGTTCCGGAGTGGTGCGAATTGGTTGCGGAGTGGTTCAAACTGGTTGCAGAGTGGTGCAAATTGGTTGCGGAATGGTGCTAACTGGTTGCGGAGTGGTGCCAACGGGTTGCGGAGTGGTGCGAACTGGTTTCGGTGTGGTGTGAACTGGTTGCGGAGTGGTGCGAAGTAGTTACAGAGTGGTGAAAACTGGTTGTGGAGTGGTGCAAACTGGTTCCGGAGTGCTGGAAACTGGTTGCAGAGTGGTGTGAACTGGTTGCGGACTGGTGCAGACTGTTTGCAGAGTGGTGCGAACTGGTTGTGGAGTGGTGCAAACTGGTTGAGGAATGGTGCGAACTGGTCGCGGAGTGGTGCGAACTGGTTGCAGAGTGGTGCGAACTTGTTGCAGAGACGTGCAAACTGGTTGCATTGTGGTGCGAGCTGGTTGCCGAAAGGTGCGAATTGGTTGCGGAGTGAAGCGAACAGGTTGCGGAGTGGTGCGAACTGGTTGCGGGGTGGTGCAAACAGGTTGCGGAGTGGTGCGAACTGGTTGTGGAGTGGTGCAAACTGGTTACAGAGTGGTGCAATCTGGTTGCGCAGTGGTGCAAACTGTTTGTGGAGTGGTGCAAACTGGTTGTGGAGAGGTGCAAACAGGTTGTGGACTGGTGTGAACTTGTTGCGGAGTGGTGCAAACTGGTTGGGAAGTGGTGCGAACTTGTTGTAGAGTGGCGTGAACTGGTTGCGGAGTGGTGCAAACTGGTTGCAAAGTGGTGCAAACTGGTTGTGGAGTGGTGCAAACTGGCAGCGGAGTAGGTGCGGAGTGGTTTGAACTGGTAGCGGAGTGGTTCGAACTGGCAGGGAAGTGTTGCGAACTGCTTGCGGAGTGGTGCGAATTGGTGGCGGAGTGGTGCGAACGCGTTCCGGAGTGGTGCAAACTTGGTTCAGAGTGGTGCCAACTGGTTGTGCAGTGATGCGAACTGGTCGCGGAGTGGTGCAGACTGGTTGCGGAGTGGTGCGAACTGGTTGCGGAGTGGTGCAAACTGGTTGCAGAGTGGTGTGAATTGGTTGCCGAGTGGTGCAAATTGGTTGCGGAGTGGTGCGAACAGATTGCGGATTTGTGCGAACAGGTTGCGGAGTCGTGTAAACTGGTTGCGGGGTGGTGCAAACAGGTTGTGGAGAGAAGCGAACTGGTTGCGGAGTGGTGCAAGCTGGTTGTGGAGTGGTGCAAAATAGTTGCCGAGTGGTGCCAACTGGTTGCAGAGTGGTGCAAACTGGTTGGGGAGTGGTGGAAACTGGGTGCGGAGTGGTGCGAACAGGGTGCGGAGTGGTGCGAACAGGGTGCGGAGTGGTGCGAACAGGTTGCGGCGTGGTGCAAACTGGTTGCAGAGTGGTGTGAATTGGTTGCGGAGTGGTGCGAACGGGTTGTAGATAGGTGGGAACTGGTGGGAGAGTGGTGCGAACTGGTTGCGGAGTGGAGCGAACTGATTGCGGAGTGAGTGGTGCAAACTGGTTGCGGAGTGGTGCGAACTGGTTGCAGAGTGGTGCGAACTGGTTGCCGAGTGGTGCAAATTGGTTGCGGAGTGGTGCGAACAGGTTGCGGAGTGGTGCGAACAGGTTGCGGCGTGGTGCAAACTGGTTGCAGAGTTGTGCAAACGGGTTGTGGATTGGTGCAAACTGGTTGCGGAGTGGTGCGAACTGGTTGCAGAGTGGTGCAAACTTGTTGGGGAGTGGTGGAAACTGGGTGCGGAGTGGTGCAAACGTGTTGTAGAAAGGTGGGAACTGGTTGCAGAGTGGTGCGAACTGGTTGCGAAGTTGTGTGAACTGGTTGCAGAGTGGTGGGAACTGGTTGTGTAGTGGTGCGAACTGGTTGCAGAGTGGATCAAAATGATTGCGGAGTGAGTGGTGCAAACTGGTTGCGGAGTGGTGCGAACTGGTTGCAGAGTGGTGCAAACTGGTTCCCGAGTGGTGCAAATTGGTTGCGGAGTGGTGCGAACAGGTTGCGGAGTGGTGCGAACAGGTTGTGGAGTGGTGCAAACTGGTTGCGGAGTTGAGCAAACGGGTTGTGGAGTGGTGCAAACTGGTTGCCGAGTGGTGCAAATTGGTTGCGGAGTGGTGCGAACAGGTTGCGGAGTGGTGCGAACAGGTTGTGGAGTGGTGCAAACTGGTTGCGGAGTTGAGCAAACGGGTTGTGGAGTGGTGCAAACTGGTTGCCGAGTGGTGCCAACTGGTTGCGGAGTGGTGCAAACTGGTCGCGGAGCGATGCAAACTGGTTGTGGAGTGGTGCGAACTGGTTGCGGAGTGGTGCGAACTGGTTGCGGAGTGGTGCGAACTGGTTGCGGAGTGGTGCAAACTGGTTGGGGAGTGGTTGAACCTGGTTGCGGAGTGGTGCAAACTGGTTGTGGAAAGGTGGGAACAGGTTGCAGAGTGGTACAAACTGGTTGCGAATTTGTGTGAACTGGTTGCGGAGTGGTGGGAACTGGTTGCAAAGTGGTGCGAACGGGTCGCGGAGTGGAACGAACTGATTGCGGAGTGAGTGGTGCGAAGTGGTTGCGGAGTAGTGCAAACTGGTTGCGGAGTGGTACGAACTGGTTGCGGAGTGGTACGAACTGGCTGCGGAGTGGTGTGAATTGGTTGCGGAGTGGTGCTAACTGGTTGCGGAGTGGTGCAAACTGGTTGCGGTTTGGTGCGAACTGGTTGCAGAGTGGTGCAAACTGTTTGCGGAGTGGTGTGAACTGGTTGCGGAGTGATGCAATCTGGCTGCAGAGTGGTGCGATCTGGTTGCGGAGTGGTGTGACCTGGTTGCGGAGTGGTGCGAACTGGTTGCAGAGTGGTGCGAACTGGTTGCAGAGTGGTGCAAATTGGTTGCTTAGTGGTGCGAACTGGTTGCGGAGTAGTGCGAACTGGATGCGGACTGGTGCAAACGGGTTGCGGAGTGGTGCGAACAGGTTGCGGACAAGTGCGATGTGGTTGCAGACTGGTGCAAAGTGGTTGTGGAGCTGTGCAAACTGATTGCGGAGTGGTGCCAACTGGCTTCGGATTGGTGCAAACTCGCTGCGGAGTGGTGCAGAGTGAGTGGTGCGAACTGGATGCGGAGTGGTGCAAACTGGTTTCGGAGTGGTGGAAACTGGTTGCGTAGTGGTGCGAACTGGTTGCGGAGTGGTGCGAACTGGTTGCGGAGTGGTGTGAACTGGTTGGAGAGTGGTGCAAACTGGTTGCGGAGTGGTGTGAACAGGTTGCGGAATGGTGCCAACTGGTTGCGGACTGGTGCAAACTGGTTGCGGAGTGGTGCAGACTGGTTGCGGATTGGTACGAACTAACTGCGGAGTGGTGCGAACTGGCTACGGAGTGGTGCGAACTGGTTGTGAAGTAGTGCAAACTGGTTGCGGAGTGGTGCGATCTGGTTGCGGAGTGGTGTGGACTGGTTGCGGAGTGGTACAAACTGGTTGCCGAGTGTTGAGAACAAGTTGCAGAGTGGTGCGAACTGGTTGCGGAGTGGTGCGAACTGGTTGCAGAGTGGTGCGAACTGGTTGAGGAGTGGTGCGAACTGATTGCGGAGTGGTGGGAACTGGTGGCGGAGTGGTGGAAACTGGTTTCGGAGTGGTGTGAACTGGTTGCGAGTGGTGCCAACTGGTTGCAGAGTGGTGCCATCTGGTTACGGAGTGGTGCGAACTGGTTGTGGAGTGGTGCAAACTGGTTCCGGATTGGTGCTAACTGGTTGCGGAGTGGTGCGAACTGGTTGCGGAGTCGTGCGAAGTGGTTGTGGAGTGGTGGGAACTGGATGCGGAGTGGTGTGACCTTGTTGTGGAGTGGTGCAAGCTGGTTGCGGAGTGGTGCGAACTGGCTGCGGAGTGGAGTGAACTGGCTGCGGAGTGGTGCGTTGTGAGTGATGAGAACTGGTTGCGGAGCGGTGAAGACTGGTCGTGGAGTGGTGCGAACTGGCTGCGTAGTGGTATGAACTGGTTACGGAGTGGTGGAAACGGGTTGTAGAGTGGTGCGAACTGGTTGCAGAGTGGTGCAAAGTCGTTGCGGATTGGTCTGAACTGGTTGCGGAGTGGTGCGAACTGGTTGCAGAGTGGTGCCATCTGGTTGGGGAGTGGTGCGACCTGGGTGCGGAGTGGTGCGAATTGGTTGCGCAGTCGGCGAACTGGTTGCAGAGTGGTGCAAACTGCTTGCGGAGTGGTGTGAACGGGTTGCGGAGACGTGCGAACTGGCTTCAGAGTGGTGCAAACTGGTTGTGGAGTGGTGCGGAGTGAGTGGTGCGAACTGGATGTGGAGTGGTGCAAATTGGTTGCGTAGTTGTGGGAACTGGTTGCGGAGTGAGGCGAACTGGTTCGGAGTGGTGCGAACTGGTTGTGGAGTGGTGCGAAGTGGATGCGGAGTGGTGCGAACTGGTTGTGGAGTGGTGTGAACTGGTTGCGGAGTGGTGCGAACTGGTTGCGGAGTGGTGCGAAGTGGTTGCGGAGTGGTGCGAACTGGTTGTGGAGTGGTGCGAAGTGGATGCGGAGTGGTGCGAACTGGTTGTGGAGTGGTGTGAACTGGTTGCGGAGTGGTGCGAACTGGCTACGGAGTGGTGCGAACTGGTTGCGGAGTGGTTTGGAGCGAGTGATGAGAACTGGTTGCCGAGTGGTGAAAACTGGTTGTGGACTGGTGCGAACTGGGTGCGCAGTGGTGCGAACTCATTGAGGAGTGGTGCGAACTGGTTGCGGAGTGCTGCAAACTGGTTGCGGAGTGGTGCGAACTGGTTGCGGAGTGGTGCAAACTGGTTGCTAAGTGGTGCGAACTGGTAGCGGAGTGGTGCGAATTGGTTGCGGAGTGGTGCGAACTGGTTGCGGAGTGGTGCAAACTGGTTGCTGAGTGGTGCGAACGGAGTGGAGTGGTGCGAACTGGTAGCGGAGTGGTGCGAATTGGTTGCGGAGTGGTGCGAACTGGTTGCGGAGTGGTGCAAACTGGTTGCTGAGTGGTGCGAACGGAGTGGAGTGGTGCGAACAGGTTGCACAATGGTGCGAACTGGTTGTAGAGTGTTGGGAACAGGTTGTGGAGTGGTGAAAACGGGTTGCGGAGTGGTGGGAACGGGTTGCAGAGTGGTGCGAACCGGTTGCGGAGTGATGCAAATTGGATGCGGTATGGTGCGAACTGGTTGCCGATAGGTGCGAACTGGTCGCAGAGTGGTGCGAACTGGTTGCGGAGTGGTGCGAACTGGTTGCGGAGTGGTGCGAACTGGTTGCGGAGTGGTGCGAACTGGTTGGCAGAGTTGTGGGAACTGGTTGCGGAATGGTGGGAACTAGTTGCAGAGTAATGCAAACTGGTTGCAGAATGGTGTGAACTGGTTGCGGAGTGGTGCGAACTGGTTGCGGAGTGGTGCAAACCGGTCGCGGAGTGGTGCGAACTGGTTGCAGAGTGGTGCGAACTGGTTGCGGAGTGGTGCAAACTGGTTGCGGAGTGGTGCGAACTGGTTGCAGAGTGGTGCGAACAGGTTGCAGAGTGGTGCGAACTGGTTGCAGAGTGGTGCGAACAGGTTGCAGAGTGGTGCGAACTGGTTGCAGAGTGGTGCGAACAGGTTGCAGAGTGGTGCGAACTGGTTGCAGAGTGGTGCGAACAGGTTGCAGAGTGGTGCGAACTGGTTGCAGAGTGGTGCGAACAGGTTGCAGAGTGGTGCGAACTGGTTGCAGAGTGGTGCGAACAGGTTGCAGAGTGGTGCGAACTGGTTGCAGAGTGGTGCGAACAGGTTGCAGAGTGGTGCGAACTGGTTGCAGAGTGGTGCGAACAGGTTGCAGAGTGGTGCGAACTGGTTGCAGAGTGGTGCGAACAGGTTGCAGAGTGGTGCGAACTGGTTGCAGAGTGGTGCGAACAGGTTGCAGAGTGGTGCGAACTGGTTGCAGAGTGGTGCGAACAGGTTGCAGAGTGGTGCGAACTGGTTGCAGAGTGGTGCGAACAGGTTGCAGAGTGGTGCGAACTGGTTGCAGAGTGGTGCGAACAGGTTGCAGAGTGGTGCAAACAGGTTGCGGAGTGGTGGGAACTGGTTGCGGAGTGGTGCGAACTGGTTGTAGAGTGATGCGAACTGGTTGCGGAGTGGTGCGAACTGGTTGTGGAGTGGAGAGAACTGGTTGCGGAGTGGTGCGAACTGGTTGCGGAGTGGTGCGAACTGGTTGCCGATTGGTGCGAGGTTGTTGCGGAGTGGTGCAAACTGGTTGCAGAGCGGTGGGAATTCGTTGCAGAGTGGTGCAAACTGGTTGCCGAATGGTGCAAACTGGTTGCGGATTGGTGCGAACTGGTTGCGGAGGGGAACGAACTGGTTCGGAGTGGTAAAAACTGGTTGCGGCGTTGTGCGAACTAGATGCGGAGTGGTGCAAACTGGTTGCGAAATGGTGCAAACTGGCTGCGGAGTGGCGCGAAGTGGCTGCGGAGTGGTGTGAGCTGGTTGTGGAGTGGTGCGAACTGGTTGCCAAGTGGTGCGAACTGGTTGCGGAGTGGTGCGAACTGGTTGCGGAGTGGTGCAAACCGGTCGCTGAGTGGTGCGAACTCGTTGCAGAGTGGTACGAACTGGCTGTGGAGTGGTGTGAACTGCTTGCAGAGTGGTGCGAACTGGTTGCGGAGTGGCGCGAACTGGTATCGGAGTAGTGCGAACTGGTAGCAGAGTGGTGCGAACTGGTTGCGGAGTGGTGCGAACTGGTTGCGGAGTGGTGCAAACTGGTTGCGGAGTGGTGCGAACTGGTTGTGGAGTGGTGCGAACTGGTTGCGGAGTGGTGCGAACTGGTTGCGGAGTGGTG
>SZWC01009005.1:43958-56458 GCA_023375785.1 Penium margaritaceum | reverse complement strand
GCTGCTTGCACATGACTGCCATGTTGCTTGATGCTCCTAAGTGTGCTGGTTGGCCACGAACACTTTGCCTTCTATAAGTTATTGAATGGGGCATACCTTTTTCACTTTTCAACAGCAGTTGCCCCCTAGGGTGGTGCTACTTCTACAACCCATACAATAGCTTATGGCTTCGACAGGATCCGATGGCACATCAAACCTAATGATTTTGTGAAAGCCCCCCTAGTTGTTTTCGTACACATTCGTTTTGCTCTCGCATACATCTGCTCCTGTGTCACCATGTGGCACTTTTGACTGCGTCTTAGGCCCATTCTATCGCTATTTGGCATACACGAGACTCTTATAACTTGACACCATGTTTAAACTGTTTTTTGGTCTTGCAGGTCCACGATAGAAAAAACAGAGCTCTGGTGATGAGTGGAAGAAATGCAATGCCAAAACTAGACTAATTCTTGAATGTATCAATCAAGAAACAAGGGAGGGAGTACAATAAGCCCGGAAGTGGAGTTGTGTACCGGGGAGTGGAAGCTAGCCCAGCACACCTTATCAAACCCACCATAGAAAAATGAATGGAAAGGAAACACGCACACCATAAAATGTAAAACCAATCAAGGCACCAGAATAGGTTATTGCGTGTCTACGTCTTGACCGTTTGTAACGGGCTGGATCTCCAGCTCCTGCTCTGAAGTCGTCATCGGAGTTCGCAGAATGGCGTTCTCAGTCCGCGTCAGGGGTTTACCCCCTTCGCAAGACTGAGGGGCAATCGTCATCAACGACCCAGAGCAGGGAGACTCGAATATTTTGAGTCTCCGGAGGCCCATTTCCGTTTTTAACCAAACCCTTGGTTTTGGGNATAGAAAAATGAACAGAAAGGAAACACGCACACCATAAAATGTAAAACCAATCAAGGCACCAGAATAGGTTATTGCGTGTCTACGTCTTGACCGTTTGTAACGGGCTGGATCTCCAGCTCCTGCTCTGAAGTCGTCATCGGAGTTCGCAGAATGGCGTTCTCAGTCCGCGTCAGGGGTTTACCCCCTTCGCAAGACTGAGGGGCAATCGTCATCAACGACCCAGAGCAGGGAGACTCGAATATTTTGAGTCTCCGGAGGCCCATTTCCGTTTTTAACCAAACCCTTGGTTTTGGGACCCAAACCGAGGGTTTTTACCTCGAACTCGTGTGTTCGCACGAGTTATTCGGTTTGTTTTATGTCGAATTTTGTTGTAAACAAACTTCGAGTTTTGTTTTGTCGTCCTGGCGTGAAATCATCGCGTGCGAGGCACGCTGGCGATTTCACGCCAGCAAATTAGACCTCACCCTCGCTCCCCCTATCCCTCGCCCTCTCTTGCTTGTTTGCAAGGAGGGCGAGGGGGGGCGAGGGCACGAGGCCATGAGGCCTCGCCCTCGAGGTCCTCGTGGCCTCTTAGCCGCCGATCGGGCTGAGGCCGCGATCGGCAACTGGTGACTGGCCGGCCGGTGGCCGGCCGGTCACTTGGCCGGCCGCCGGCCGTCCAGCCGGCCGGCAGCGAGCTGGCCGGCGGCCACCGAAGTGCTGGCCGCCGGCCAGCCCTCGCTGACGCGAGGGGTGGTGCGCAACCACCCCTCGCTTCAACGAGGTGGGAGGGCCGAACCGGCCTTCCCGCTACATTCCTCCCCACTTATTATGAACCGTCCCGGTTCATGAACAACAAGCAGGATTATCAGTCAGTGAGTCATCAACTTTGTGAAAGAAAATTAATAATTTCAATCACCAGCTAAACATGAACACGTGCATGATACTTAGACCTAAGCTGCAGCTTGTAGGTCAGCACGGCTAGCGGCCTCCCCCCTTTAGGCTGGAGCGTCTGCGCGACAACCATGTTGGGCGTCCCCAACCTCCTATGGTCGCTTGTCCATGAATGCTGCCCTGTGGGAATTTTGTTCACTTTTCCGCGTTCAGGTGGTACCTCCTGCCACGCATCGATCCGTGCGAGCTGCAAGCTCGCTCCAGTACTCGTTGACCACCCCTGTGGGCAACCGAGATTCGGGCTCCCATGAATTATGTTCAGGTCCACAACCGGCCCAATGAACGAGGTACTCCCTGACAACGCGTGACCGAAGAGTACGCTCTCGGTGGTGGAGTAGGCGAAGGACCTCATATTGGCCGTCGGCAGCCAGGACTGCTGGCGGTGGCTGAACGGTTCCTTCTGCCGTGTATGGAGTCAGCAGGCTCACATGAAAAACGTCATGTATCTTCATACTCGGCGGAAGTAGCAATCGGTATGCCACTGGCCTGATGCGTGCCACAATGGGAAACGGCCCAATCCACTTCGGTAGAAGTTTTCTTGCCCCTGGCGACTTCAACCGAAGGTTTTTAGTAATGAGTAGCACTTTGTCACCGATGTCAAACGACACCTCCCGGCGACCTTTGTCGGCATATGCCTTTTGTCGCTGCCGAGCCGCTTGAAGGTGACCCTTCGCCTCCTGTAACAAGGAGTCGATGCGCTCGGCAAAGGCTTGAGCGGAAGGAACCTGCCCTCATGTACTCCCACTCTTCACCAATGAAGAGGGTACCACTGGATGCCGACCACTGTTCAACACGAACGGTGTGAACTGTGTGGACTCGTTCACCGAGTTGTTCACCGCAAACTCTGCCGGTGCTAGGAATTCGTCCCAATCATGCATGGCAGGGTCCACGTACATGCGGAACATCTGCTCCAGAGTGCGATTCATGCACTCTGTTTGTCTGTCAGTTTGAGGGTGAAATGCTGTCGACATTTGCGACTCACTCCCGAAGTACTCGTGCATCTTTTGCTAGATCTTACTAGCAAATTTTTGATCTCGATCGGAGATAATGCGCAACGGCAAGCCGTGGTACTTTACGACACCCTCAAAGAAGAGACGAGCGGTCTCCTCTGCGTTCACGTCAGTGGTTGTAGGAATGAAGTGTGTCATCTTCGTCAAAAGATCTACAACCACTAGTATTGCATCATGGCCACGGGTCGTGTCCGGAAGACCAGTAAAGAAGTCCATGCTGACGCACTCCCATGGAGTCCCAGGAATGGGAAGCTGCTGGAGGAGTCCCGCAGGCTTCTTGTTACTAGCCTTATTCCGAAGACATGGGTCGCATGTCATGCAATACTTATGGACATCAACACTCCACCATGGCCACCAATAGTGGTCCGAGAGTGCCTGTCCGGTCTTTCGGGGTCCCACGTGACCTGCGAGCGGCGGGTCGTGGAACTGGGAGATAACCTTTGCTCGAAGGTCTCCCGAGTTTGGCACAACAACTTGTTCTCCGTGCCAGAAGATTCCTGCGGCCTCCACCAAGTCGTACTTGTCCAGATTTTGAGAGTCTTGAAACCAAGAATCCACACAGTATCCCATCCGGATCCTGTTTACAAAACCGTTGTAATGGATAATCTCTCGTGGTGGTTGNCCTGGCCACCAATAGTGGTCCGAGAGTGCCTGTCCGGTCTTTCGGGGTCCCACGTGACCTGCGACCGGCGGGTCGTGGAACTGGGAGATAACCTTTGCTCGAAGGTCTCCCGAGTTTGGCACAACAACTTATTCTCCGTGCCAGAAGATTCCTGCGGCCTCCTCCAAGCCGTACTTGTCCAGATTTTGAGAGTCTTGAAACCAAGAATCCACACAGTATCCCATCCGGATCCTGTTTACAAAACCGTTGTAATGGATAATCTCTCGTGGTGGTTGCCGCAGAGGTGCAGGGGGATCTGTTGGTTGTACGGATGTTGTTGCAATGGCCATAAAACCCCCACTGCCCTCGGTGGTTGCTTTAAATTCCACAGGCTGTCGGCTTAGTGGATCGGCCACATTGATGCGTCTTGGCCGATATTCCCATGTGAACGAGAATCGACTCAGGTATTCGCTCCAACGCGCCTGTCGTCTTGACAGGTTCNGAGAGTCTTGAAACCAAGAATCCACACAGTATCCCATCCGGATCCTGTTTACAAAACCGTTGTAATGGATAATCTCTCGTGGTGGTTGACGCAGAGGTGCAGGGGGATCTGGTGGTTGTACGGTTGCTGTTGCAATGGCCATAAAACACCCACTGATCTTGGTGGTTGCTTTAATTTCCACAGGCTGTCGGCTTAGTGGATCAGCCACATTGATGCGTCCTGACCGATATTCCCATGTGAACGAGAATCGACTCAGGTATTCGCTCCAACGCGCCTATCGTCTTGACAGGTTCGGTTGCGTTTGGAAAAACACCAATGGATTATGGTCGGTCACGACTGTCACACCCCCTTCAGCACCCTCAAGGTAGCAACGCCACACCTTGAAAGCGTGTACTACCGCAAGGAGCTCTTGATCCCCAGTCGTGTACCGCGTTTCCGTAGGTATGAGCTTCCGGCTCTCATACGCAACTGGGTGACCGTTTTGCATAAGGACGGCTCCAAGTCCAACTACCGACGCATCACATCGAACCTCCCACGGTTGCGATGGATCCGGAAGAGCTAGGACGGGCGCCGTGGAGAGAAGCTCTTTGACTTTGAGAAAAGCATTCTCGCAATCAGATGTCCATTCACAACGCACGTCTTTTCGCGTGAGCCTGGTTAGCGGTGCTACCAGGGTCGAATACCCTTGCATAAACCGTCGAAAGTAGTTTGCAAGGCCGAGGAAAGACCGAATCTGCCCAACATTTTCGGGGCGTGGCCAGTCCACAACGGCTTTGACTTTTCGTGGGTCGACGCGGATGCCGTCCTTGCCGACGATGTGTCCAAGGTACTCGAGCTCATCTTGTGCAAACTTGCACTTGCTCACTTTCGCATATCACTTCTGTTCCCGAAGGATTGCGAGAACTTCGCGCGGATGTTCTATGTGCTCTTCCATTGATTTGGAGAAAACCAGGATTCATCCAGGTAAACCAAGACAAACTGTCCGAGTTGCTTGGCGAATGTTCGGTTCATTTCTCCTTGGAAAGTTGACGGGGCATTTGTAAGCCTGAAGCATAACACTCGGAACTGATAATGTCCCATGTACGTTCGAAACGCGGTTTTTGGCACATCATCTTCCGTGATGCGGATTTGATGGTACCCTTGAGACAAATCCAAGGACGAAAATACTTTTGCGCCTTGGAGTTGGTCAAAAAGGTCCTCAATCCGCGGTAAGGGGAATCGATTTTTCACCGTCAGCTTGTTCAACGCCCGGTAATCTACGCACATGCGTAAACCACCGTCCTTTTTGTTCACAAAAAGGATCGGCGCACCGTACGGCGAGCTACTTGGCTCGATCCATCCTTTTGTAAGGTATTCTTTGATTTGGCGTTCGGCCTCTCGCCTTTCTGCTGGACTAAGGCGATACATGGGTCTGAACAGAGGAGTCGCCTCCGGTTGCAGCAGAATCGTGTGGCCCATGTGTCTTTCTGGTGGAAGCCCAGCCGGTGGGTCTTGGAATACATTCGAGAACTCCACCAATAGAGATCTGATCTCTTGTGGCGTCACGTCGTCCTCCACTTTCTGCAGCTGAGCCAAGAAGTATCGACAACCTTGTCGAATATGTCTCTTGACCTGCATTGCAGACAAGCTGGCATGGACTTTGAGTCGGGTCGGTGGTAATTCCGTACTCGGAATCAACGTAAAACGGCATTGTCCTTTCCGGAGGATAAAATGCTTTGAATCAAAGCACATTAAAGCCTTGTTGTCACGAAGTCAGGGATCGCCTAGCACCACAACGAATGGGTCAAGAAGGTTGAGTACTTTCAATGTGACACTCTGTGTGTACCCTTGAATACAAATTTTCGATTTACAAGTACGAATCACGGGTACCGTACGGTTGTCACCGACAACAACTGTGCCATTCGATGGCTCGTACTTCAGGCCAACCTGTCAGGTAAAGCTAAGGTCAACAAAAGATTCGTCCCCTCCAGTGTCAGCAAGTACGTTCACGGGAGCACCCGCTAGGTGTCCTTTGAACTGCATCGTCATGTTGCCTCCACTCTTCCGAGTGAACAGACTCGACGACGGTAAGCCGAGTTTGTGATAAACACGGAATCTGTACGACGGGCGTCGCAACTCCCATGCTTCACCCACTCGAGTCCACATCTTGTGGGCACGTGTGAATTTGGCTAGCACCTTCCAGTCTTTAAGCTTTTCTGGGTCGAAATCGTCGACTAAAGGTACTGCGAACGTGATTGAACTCATTGCTTTGAGAGCGTTTGCTTCAATCACTGTGTTGCACAACTCTTGCACAGTGATTGGTGTCGCCACCACTAAGCAGGTTCGGTCATGCATCTCGTCTGGTGATGCAAGATTTAGTGGGCAATGTCGATCAGCAAGTGCAGAATGAGGTTCAATGAGGGGAGAAAACAACAGAGAAATTGGAGCTCGTCAAAAACTCAAATTGTTTAACATCCTTGTCTGAAAACATGAACTCACACTCGTGATCCAGTTTTACCCCTGAGTGGTCCCCACTGACGTCACTCAGGGGTGGGGAAAACCCGCCCCATGGCCCTGTCCGTTACCACGGCCTAGCCCATTGCCGTGACCGCGACCTTGTCCACGGCCTTGTCCGCGGCCTCCTGCTCCACCATCCCCACGAGGTGCCACTGCTGCAGCTAGCGCCGCGGCCTCTTGTCCACCACCAGCAGCCTCAGGGCACTAAGCCCTAAAGTGGCCCGGCTGCATGTAGTTGTGGCAGAGCCCTTCGCGGAAGGCTGCGTTGCGACGCTCACGCGTCACCTGCAGCTCGTCATTCTCGCGGCTGCGCTTGTTGTTGGGACCCTTGTGTCCACCAGCCTTCTTGGCCGGAGGGTTTGTAGGCTGCTTGCTCTTGGCCCCGCCCCGTTGTCCAGCTGACCCACCAGCCCCTGCAGCGTCCATGCGCATGTCGCGACCCTGCTGTGCACGCGCGTTTGGCCGTGCATTAGAGTAGTGCTTCGGGTTTGCCGAGTACACTTCGCTCATGTAGTCACGCAACGTCCTCCAGCTTGTCCAAGCTTGGCCAGTGGCTGTCGTGGTGGTCTTGTCCTTCAGCTTCTCGCTGGTGAGACCATCACGCAAGTACTCCAGCAGCATGCACTCAGGGTACTTGAACGTCTGAGTGCCATCGCCCTCGGTGAAGCTTTCAGCTTCCTCCACAAGTGTGGTGAACTCGCTCAAGTAGGATTCGAGCGAGCTGCCCAGCTGCCTGAAGTCCTTGATCTTGTGGAAGGCGCGTTGCGCCTCCTCACGTTGGGTACATTTCTTGCGCATGATCGCGCAGAAGACCTCCCACGGCATGGGCTGCCACTCGAGGTGCGGCTGCTGCGCAGTCCACTCCTTGACCACGTACTTGAAGAGTTTGTCTTCAAGCCGCGTCGTGGCAAGGTCGCCCCACTGACTGAGTGGCGCCTTGTGGACACGTAGGACGTGCTCCATGCGGTTCAGCCAGTCGGTCAGCTTCACGCCCTTCCGGAAGATCTCCACACTGTGGAGGAAGGACGTGTTCATGACCGACCCCGAAGTCGTCGAGGTAGGCAAGTCGTCGCTACCGCCGGCAGTGGCCTCCGTAGCTGCGGCACGCTACACTTGCTGCTGCATCCGCACCTGGGTCACGCTCTGCAACGCCTTGTCGAGGTCGTTGCATCGACGGCTTGCCTCATGGGCGGCGAGGCACTGCAGCTGGCGATCACAGTCAAGGTCCGTGATGCTCTGCCCGACGTGGGCCAGCAGGTTGGAGAACGCGAACTTGAGCTCTGATGTCGTCAGAGCATCGGCGATAGCCTCCAGGGCCTCGCGTTGTCCGTGCACCCTTACCCACTGCAAGAGGGTACGGTTCGCGTACACGCCTCCAAGGAGCCCCACCTTTCGGAGGAGACTGTCGTCGGCGACGACGCTCGAGTGGGCGCTGCCTTGCCCCATTGCGACCGCATCGTAGGAAGGAGGGTCCGCCCCCATTCCTCCGAGTAGCGCCGTATCTCCACCACCGGTGGTGATCTTGAGTCGGCCTGCGGCCTCGGCAGCAAACTCCGCGAGCCTACGACGGTCGTTGCGAATTGCCTTCGCAGCAACGTCGTCCGGCTCGTTCTCGCGGGAACTTCCCGTGTGGCTGCTTTCAATGCCCTTGCTGCTTTCGGCAGTCTCGCTACTGTCGGCAGCTTCAGGCGATGCGGCGAGCGTCTTGCCCTTCTCAAGCATTCGGCTCGAGTTCGTCGCACGACGATGGCGATGGTCGCGATCCTCGTCGCCTTCGCCATCGTCGACGTCGTGCTCTTCGTCGGGGTCCTCCTCCAGAAGATCCTCCTCCATCGCATCGTCCGTCGCATGGGGGTCGCCCATGTGCGCGTCGACGTGATCGTCGAGCACATTTGCGGCATCCGCACGCTTCTCGGTGTCGCCGAGATTGGCGTCGGTTGCCTTAGGCGGTAGGGTTGCCCTTGGCGGTACGGTTGCCTTTGGGTTGGCAACCGTGCTCGCGGTGGTTGCTCCCAAAACTTGGAATCCACTGAGAGCTCGTGGTGACGCCGTCACCACCTTGTCCTTGTTGGTCTTAGACGGTCCGGCGCTTGCCATCCCGTCGCTCGTGCAACTAGCACGTGAAGGTTGTTGTGAGGATCACCCCACAACGAGGAGGAATCGCCTCCTAAGGCGTTGCTCTCACGATCGGTGAGGCAATTTCAATTTATATTTTTATTTTCCTAGGCCGCCACGTCGGCACAAGGTTGTGGGTTTATAAGCTAGTCCTCCTAGGCCGTGACTCACGGCACTTGGTAGCAACTAGGATCTAGGAAAACAGAAAATCAGAATACAAGGAAGTAACAAGAATTGTGAGTACCGCTCACAAAACTAAGACAAAGAGCAAGAAGATAAGCAAGTACAAGGTCTAGAACAAAACACTACTTTTCTTCTTGTCTTGTTGTCTTCTTGTCTTCCTTGGCCTCCTCTTGANCGGCGTTGGGGGAGCCGCCAAAAGTCCCCAAGTTGTCACCCTCCTTCTTTTTAGGGTGCTCTCAGGTCGTGAGAGTCCCTAATCTTGGGGAGGGACGCTGTCCCAATTTTTGGATGAAGGAGGTTCGAAGGAGCCTTGAAAATGAGGAGGATTTTGTGGTTTTAGAGGTGGGAACTCCCCAACCCGCCCCACAAAAATCCTCCAAGCCCCCTGGAAGTGTGAAGAGGCTGGAAGGAAGTGGCTGCAACAAGTAGGATTTTTTTCCAGCTCTGCAACGCACTTTACGGCGCTCCAATCCGTGAAGTATTGATGCCGTAGTCCCTTCTGGCGCTTCTGTTGCTGCTTGCAGCTGCCGGCGGCGTTTTATCTATGTCGTAGCCGCCGTTTCCGTCGAACCCTTGGTCGCGAGGGTCGTCTCGCTCTGAGAACCACTGTAACGGGCTGGATCTCCAGCTCCTGCTTTGAAGTCGTCGTCGGAGTTCGCAGAATGGCGTTCTCAGTCCGCGTCAGGGGTTTACCCCCTTCGCAAGACTGAGGGGCAATCGTCATCAACGACCCAGAGCAGGGAGACTCGAATACTTCGAGTCTCTGGAGGCCCATTTCCGTTTTTAACCAAACCCCTTGTTTTGGGACCCAAACCGGGGGTTTTTACCTCGAACTCGTGTGTTCGCACGAGTTATTCCATTTGTTTTATGTCGAAGTCCGTCATAAACGAACTTCGAGTTTCGTTTTGTCGTCCTGGCGCGAAATCGTCGCGTGCGAGGCACGCTGGCGATTTTGCGCCAGCAAATTAGACCTCACCCTCGCTCCCCCTATCCCTCACCCTCTCTTGCTTGTTTGCAAGGAGGGCGAGGGGGGGCGAGGGCACGAGGCCACGAGGCCTCGCCCTCGAGGTCCTCGTGGCCTCTCAGCCGCCGATCGGGCTGAGGCCGCGATCGGCAACTGGTGACTGGCCGGCCGGTCACTTGGCCGGCCGCCGGCCGTCCAGCCGGCCAGCCCTCGCTGACGCGAGGGGTGGTGCGCAACCACCCCTCGCTTCAGCGAGGTGGGAGGGCCAAACGGGCCCTCACGCTACACCGTTGAAAGTATAAATATCATCTAAAGCATGTCCAAATGCTACTATACATAGCTAGCAACATCAATGAACTTAATAACTACATGTAAGGTCTCCTGGGGCACCTGATCATGTCACTGATTGCCCAGGTCTCTGCCTTCAAGAAAACATACAAAGCACACGTGACAGACCAGAATAAAGTGGGGTTTGACAAGGTCAGCTGTAGTAGAAAGAATGTGTATTGAGTACTTCACAAAAACAAGCAAACATGAGGAGGCCCACACACCATGGATTTGAGAGAGGAAGGGTCGAGGATTTTGGAACGAGGAACAAATAGGAAGTGTAGCAAGAGATTATTGTGTCTCATAACAGCCGATCAAACCACCCATGTAAGCCAGTAGCATGGGGTTTGGTTGCCATCCTAGGATGGAAAATGACCCACAAGCAGCCTACAAGTGACAGTCTACTCACACAATGGCTAACAACAAGTAGGATGTCATCTAGGTACCGCTCCCGAGGTTCTTGTGAGAATTGGACTGGGAAGTACACCGTGATGGCCACATCAGCATGTGCGATAGTAGTGAGATTCTTGTGGGAGCTAATCATAGTGAGATAATTGATGACATCCACATTCTTCCCTACCCGTGATGGGTAAGAGGACCTCTGAAAACACTGACCTGCTGGCATCATAGGGGTCAACGTTGTGGGAACCTTGGCAAGTAGAGAGGCATAGCAATCTGTAAGGCAACAAAAACATGCATCCTTATACAATCGCAGCATGCAATTGTGGCGATTGCATTCAAGTTCCACCTCCAGGATGCTACGAGCAAGACCAAAGTCCATCTTTTATGTGAAGCGCAAAAGCTACATGATTGGAATAACAGTGGCGAGACTGGTGGCGGGACTTGTCATTTATGCCCAATCAACCCAAATCCACACACTTGATAACTTGTGTACAACACCTAAACATATGGCGAGGATACTTTTAGGAAAATAGCCTAGCCAATGGTTAATGTTTCTTGGAAGTTATTGGTTACAATTATGTTCACAGTTAGTTTTGTGCACATGAACACAATACTTTCTCGGAAACTCATCAAGAAATGGATGATTTTTTAAAAATCAATCCTTTACAACAATTGTCCTGAAACACTAAAGCACATGTTTTTCCACTTTGTCACCTATTTTATGCTTTAAGTTCAGTTCATGTTGTAATTGTAATTAAGTCACGGACGTTGAATTGTGCTATGTTCTGCAAGCTCCCAATCAAGAACATTCTTGTAGGGATTGAGCGGAGTGCTACACGGTTGTCATGAATGTTTTTTGTTGTGGACGCTCGAGTATCCCTCCCACCCCCCTCCCTCCCCCCCCCCCCTTTGGTAGCCCGAATATGTAGTGAGGGTGTATTGGGAAGTGTATCAGGAGAGGGGGGGATTAACTCCACATGTGAATTAATTCACTTGTGTACATTTCGGTGAGTACTCACGATACACTCCCCGATACACTCCCCAAATACACTCCCAGTATTTAGGAGGGGGCATTGGGGCGCACTAGTTTTGTCAGTACGGTGTGAGGAGGACATTTCAATTGCACTTTTTTATTACTTTCCACCCCAAGCACTGTCGGATTCAAAAGATTGACGAACTGCGTAAACTTTGAGCGATTCCAGAAATGAAGAAATGCTCGTGTCTACCGGCTGTAACAAAGAAGAATCTATCTAGGAAAAAATCTAACTTTGGATAAGGGGGTCATCAATTCCCGCCCTCCCCGCTCCCCACAATCAAAATGTATCTGGATAGTGTATTGGGTTGAGTATCGGGAGAGGGTTTGTACTAATACACAAGTGTACAAATTCAATTGTGTACATTTTTTAGCGGATTCCTCATACACACCCCAATACACACCCCCAATACACTCGGGCGAGGGGGGGGGGACCTCTATACGTGGCGTGGTTAGTTTGCAAGGTGTGAATAGCATTTAATGGTTGTGCTCCAGCCCTTGTGATATAAGGTTATCGTAACCCGTCGGGTGACTCCTATCGACGGATTACATTATGTTTTGTGTATTGCTTGCACACATGTGTATTTTTACGGCTATCTACCAGATACACCTTCTGATACACCCTCCAGGTACACTTTTCACTTTTCTTAGGGGAGGGGGGGGGGGACTCATTGCCCCCCCGCTCCCTCTCCTCGAAATGTATGAGGGGAGTGTATTGGGTAGTGTATCTAGAGGAGCACCAAATGAATACACAAGTGTAGAAATGCACTCGTGAACATTTGCGAGCGAATTACAATACATTTCCCAATACACTCCCCCAATACACTCGGGGTGTTTGGGAGGGGAGGGGTGCATTTGATCGGGGTTTTATTTTTCTCTTTGCATAGTACCCATTGTGCACAACGTGCGAGTGAAGTCTGTCTTTTTTCCCTTTTCCGGGTGTCGTCACTTTCTGACGATTGACGTACTGGATAGAGAATATTACACATTAAAAGAGATACACAAGTGTATTTGTGGCAACGTCCTCTAGATGCACTTACCAATACACTATCCACATACACTTTTCAGTTTGGGGGGGGGGGG
>SZWC01009005.1:3183-38181 GCA_023375785.1 Penium margaritaceum | reverse complement strand
GCACACACACACACACACACACACACACACACACACACACACACACACACACACACACACACAATCACTCAAGGAGAAGGGAATGCATAGGCAAGGTAGGAGGCCAGGCAAAGAGAGTCTCACCCGTCCTAATAGCAAAGAGAGAACACTGTTGGAAGGGTGGTGGCTACTGACATTGTCAGCATGACATTTGCAGATACATGGATAGAAGGAGAAAGATATCGCCCAAGGGCCGGGAAATTCCCGGCTATGCCTGGCCATGCCTGGAAAATTGTGGGAAATGCCTGACAATGCCTGGCATTTTCGTGCAATTCATGGATAATGCATGAGAATGCCAAGGCATTTCCTGGAAATGCCTGGAAATGCCTGGAAATTCCTGGGCAATGCCTTCCAATGCCTAGACAATGCCTGGCAATGCCAGGGCAATGCCTTGTAATGCCTGGCAATGCTTGGCAATGCCTTGTAATGCCTGGCAATGCTTGGCAATGCCTTGTAATGCCTGGCAATGCTTGGCAATGCCTAGAAATGCCTTGCAATGCATAGATAATGCATAGCAATGCCTGCCAATGCCTAGTAATTCCTCGCAATTCATGTACAATCCCTAAACATACATGGAATATTCTTGGAAATGCCTTGGAAATGCATGAAAACTCTTAGTCATGCTTGGGTTATGTCTAGCAATGCCTCGTAATGCGTGGGGATTCTTTGCAATACCTCAAAACTCCTGGGAAATGCTTGGTAATTCTCGGGAAATTCTTGGAAATGCTTAACAATGCCTGAGCAATGCAAGGCAATCCCTGAAGAAGTGCGGCAATTCTTGTCAATACTTGGCAATGTGTGGACAATGCCTAGCAATGCCTAGCGATGCTTCAAAATGCCTTGAAATGCCTGGCAGTGCCTGATAAATGCTTGTTAATGCCTTACAATGCATGAAAATGCCCGGGTAAAATGTAGCAATGCCTGGCAATGCCTAACGATGCCTAAAAATACGTGCAAAATGCCTGGAAATCCATGGAAATACCTGATAATGCCTGGCAATGCCTGAGCAATGCTTGGCAATGCCTAGCAATGGCTTGCATTGCTTGGAAATGCTTGTGCATTGCTCTTTCATGCCTGGGAAATTCCCTGGAATGACGGGGAAATGCCTAGAAACCCTAGGTAATACCTAGACAATGCATAGTAATGCTTGAAAATGCCTAAAAATTCCTGGCAATTCATGGCAACGCTTGGGGATTCACTGGCAATGCCGGGAAATGTCTGGGAATTCCTAGACAACGTCTGTCAATGCATGAACAATGCATAGCACTACCTGGCAATACATGGCAAGCTTGGTAATGCATGGCGATACACACCAATGCAAGTTCAATGCATGTGAATGCCATGCAATTTCTGGCAATGCATAGCAATGCCTAGAAATTCCTGGGCAATGCATAGCAATGCCTGGAAATGCAAATGCAGCACAATGCATGGACCATGCATGGCAATGCTTAAGAATTCCTGGGCAATGCATGAGCAATGCCTAGCAATGCCCAGCAATGGATGCCAATGTCGGCAATGCCAAGGAAATACTTAGAAATACGTGGGCAATGCTTGGAAATGCTTGGCAATGCCTGGAAAACGCCTCTGAATTTGTGGATGCAGCCTTGGAATGCATGGAAATGCTTGGAAATGCTTGGCAATGCCAAGAAAATGCCAGGAAATTTGTGTTCATGTGTGGACAAAGACTGGTTATGCCTGAGAATGCCTTGCAATGCCCAGAAATGCTTACGCAATGCCTAGCAATCCCTTGGCAATGCCTGGAAATGCCTGGCATTGCATGGAAAACACATGGCATTGCCTGGCAATGCCTTGTCATGCCTGCCTATTCCTGTCCAATGCCTTGGAAATGCCTGGAAATACCTGGAAATTCGTGGTCAATGCCTAGGCAATGCTTGAAAATGCCTGGTCAAAGTCACGCAATACCTGGGCAAATCCTAGCAATGCCTGGCAACGCTTGAAAATGCGAATGAGAATTGTGTGAAAATGCTGAGGCAATGCCTCATAATGCCTGGAAAAACCTAGCAATGCCTGTCCATGCATGGTAATGCCTAGCAATATCTTGGCAATGCCTTGCAATGCCTGGGTAACTCCTAGGAATTCCTTGCACTTCCTGGAAATACCTGGACAATTCTTGGCGATACATGGGCAATGCCAGGCAGTGCATCTGCCATTATTGGCAATTCCTGGGCAAGGCCTTACAATGCCTGGCAATGTCTAGCAATCTATGGGCAATGCATGACAATGACTAGGAAATTTGTGGATTTTCTTGGCAATGCCTTGCAATGCCGAGCAATGCATGCACAATGCATAGAAATGCATGGGTAATGCATAAGAAATACCTGGGCAAATATTGGGTGATGTCTAGAAATGCATGGAAATGCTTGAAAATGCCAAGACAAAGCATGGCGTTGACTAGGCAATTCCTATAAATGCCTGGCAAGGCTTGGCATTGTGTGGCAATGTTTGGAAATGCCTGGAAAATTTCTGGTAATGTCTGACAATGTCTTGCAATGCCTGGTAAAGCCTGTTAATGCCTTGACAATGTTCGGAAAATCCTAAGTAATTCCTAGAAATCCCTGGAAATGCCTGGCAATGTGTGCACAATGACTTGCAATGTGTAGAAAATGCATGGCACTGCCTGCCCATGCCTAGCAATACCTGGCAATGCCCGGACAATTCCTGGAAATGCCTAGCAATGCATGGAAATACCTGGCAATGCATGGAAATTCTTGGTAATGTGTGGCAGTGAGTGGAAAATACATGGGAAATGCCTTTGCAAAAGCTAGAAATTCTGGCAATGCCTGGCAATACGCGAGAAATTATTAGCAATTCCTAGGCAATGCATTGACAATTCCACAATTCCACAAATTCTTGTTTAAATCCTAGCAATTCCAGGCAATGCTGGGCAATGCCTAGCAATACCTTGGAAATGCTTGCTAATTCCTTGCAATGCTTGGACAATTCCTGTGAATGTTGAGTATTGCCTAGACAATACCCGGGCTATGCCTGGTCAATGCATGGCAATGCTTTGCGTTGCCTTGTAATGCCCGAGCAATGGCTGGAAATACCTTGTCATTGTCTGCTAAGGCTTGGAAACGCCTAGAAATTTGTGACAATGCCTGGGTAGTGCTTCACAATGCCTGGAAATTCCTGGCAATTTGTTGCAATGCCTGCGTGGAAATTCCTGGGCAATGCCCGGCAATGCCTAAGAATGTCTACCAATGCCATGGTAATGCCTGAACAATTCCTAACAATGCCGGGATATGTTTGTCAATGCCTTCCGATGAACAGCATGGCCTGGAAAATGCCTGGAAATGCCTACGCAATGAACGTGCAATGCCTTGGAAATGTCCGGCAATGCATGGCAGTGCCAGGATATACTCCACAATTCCTGGGAAATTACCTGTAAACTCCTGGCTCATTCATAGCAATGGGTGTAAATGCTTGGCAATGTGTAGGCAATACCTGGAAATGTCTGGGCAATGCCTTGCTATGCCTGAAAATTACCCAGGAATTTCCAGGAATTTCCAAGCATGGAGAAGAGAAGAGAAGGATAAAGCTACTGGCCGAAATTCCTAGTAATCCCTACCAATTACTAGCAATGCATGGATAATGTCTAGCAATGCCTGAAAATGCGGAGCCAATGCATGGAAATGCCTGGCAATGTCTTCTCATGTCTGGGAAATTCCTGGCAATGCATGTAAATGCTTGGAAAATGCCTAGAAATGTCCGTGAATGCCTGGAAAATGCTCTGGAAATTCATGGCATTGCCTAGGAAATTCTTAGTGGTGCAACTAACTATGAATCAACTATGAAACACCAAGTAGGTTATTCCTGGAAATGCGTGGAAATTCGTGTGCAATACTTGCCAATGTCTGGTTCATGCCTAGACAATTCCCAGAAATGCTTGGAAAATACCAGAAATTGCTTTTCAATGCCTCTAAGTACCTTGGAAATGCCTGGAAATGCCATACAATACATGGGAAATGCCTGGGCATTGCCTTACAATGCCTGGCAATGTAAGGAAAATGCCTAGCAATATCCAGGGTGGCGTTGGATGCCAAAACCGTTCTATCCCATCATCAACGGGTTGCCCTCGCCTTCCTACACCCCTCAAGCATGCATTCAGCCAGTAGCTTTATCCTTCTCTTCTCCATCTTTCCCCCCTGGTACCTCTGCATCTCCTGTTGTGTTGCGGCATGCTTTGGGTGTACATAATTCAGCTTACACTGCCCCTCTTCAGTCCCGATCTTTTGATGTCCCCTCTAGTATGAGTTTGGGGTCACTATTGATCATTGGATGGAGTCTATTGGGGTGCATCGTGGGGTGGGACTATGTTGCAAGTCGATTGGATTGAGCATTGATAGTTTTATTTCCTGCCTTATCTCCTTTCTGTGGGTTCTCGATGTGTTGAGCACTCTCCCAGACTTGTTTGAAATGTCATCTAGAATCATGTGACTGGCCCATCTTGTATGCTCAGTGGCTTCTGGATCATCGAATCCGGAGCCAATCATCACATGAAATTGTATTTTGTTGGCCCTAACGTTCATCACGTCAGGGCCTGTTGGCGACTTATGCTTTGCCTTCACTGGATCTGGCTAGATCTTTCCAGTCAAAGGTACTGGTGTTGTGCATTTAGTTGGTTTGTTGGGTGATGTCCTCTTACCCGGTGTCCTTTTTTTCCCTGTGATTGAGGTACAAATTTCTTCAGGAAGAGTGGAAAGCAGGGTTGTCTAGCGTGGAGCACGAGGAAGGCTGAGCATGTCGTATTGGGGGATGGGGATTGTGAGAGCGTCTGGTTGTGCCGTCTCATGCAGCAGCTGTGCCAACCAATCCAATGCATTATGATCCACTGTGATAATGAGAGCACGCGCCACATTGCAGAACATGATGGCATGATTCACACACACACACACACACACACACACACACACACACACACACACACACACACACACACATAGCACATCAACTTTGAGAATTGTTTTTGTATGCGAGTGTATTTCATGTGGCGATGCCTGTGTTGTGGGTGTTGACACATGGCAGTAGCATACAGAATTCCTCACAAAACTACTATGTAGTGGCAAGATCAAGTTTGTTGCACACAATGTTGGGCTTCTTGGGTATGCTTTTGATCCTGCATTGTTTTTCCACCGATGTTGCTGCTCCCTTTGCGCTGTGTGACCCTCTTGTGTCCTTTGTTGTTGGCTGTCATTTTCCATGTTATGTGATTCTTGCATGATTTTGGTGACTGGCATCTGGGGGTCATGGGGGAGTTTTGGTATGTCAGTCACGGTGACCTTTGGAATTTTTTCCAATCACTCACTGGGATGCCAAGACGCTTGATGGCTACTTCGACAACATCAGTCTCAGCTGATCTCTATACTTTTCTTGGTGACCAGCTCCCTGGGTCCATTTTATGGGTGGTAACATCCTTGCTCGTTCATGATCCAGTTGCGTCGATTTTTTGCACTTGGTGCTTCTTTTGGTTTGTCATTTGGATAGCCAAGGAGCCAACACGGATGTCGGGTTCTATCTAGCAGTTGTTTTGGAGCCTGTACCTGGATTAGTCTTTTTTCCACCAGTTGGTTGGACTGGTGTATGTTGACACACGCATGTGGGCGGGACTATATCCTCACAACTGTGTTGTCTGCCTGTTTTCTAAATTCTACTCTTTCATGCATATCTTTGTTTTCTCCCCACCAATCAAAGCACCAGATTTTATGTCGCATTCACCATAGTGTTTTCTCTCACAGATGATGTTGCTAAGAGGGTTCTCTCATTCCCTTAATCGATATGGGTATCTCTTTCTTAAATGCACATGTGTGAGTTACTACGTGTACAGCTACGGTTGTGTATCCCTTGTGGACCGCTCATCAAGCACTCTTGTTGTGTGAGGAAGCCGTCGCTTGGACGCTGCTTACGGTTAGGTTTGATCCCAGGCGGCGAGGAGCTCAAGTAGGTGGTTCGGTTGACTGGTCGGAGACACCACATGTGCTCACTTAGCTACTCAATCCTTCTTCATTCTAAAATCTCTCTGTTCTCCTCTATCCAATCCATTGCGTCTGTGCTTCCTCCATTTTGTTCATGTTTGTGAGAAACTCAACACGCACCTAGGCTTGCTTGCTTGTACTGCCTACTGGAACAAGAGCAGGAGAGAAAGTTCACATCGGAATGAAGTGCTGATCCCTCCACAACACACCCCGTCCTCCTTGTAGCTGCCACTATCGCCATCGCAGCCATTTTGTTGCTGCATCAGCAGTGGATTAGCAGCAGCCATTATGGGCTCCGCTTCGATATGGTTGCAAGCTGTCAATATGACAGCTATAGTAGTAGTCTTTTAGCCGTAGCATCACCATCCAAGGAAACCGTTGCTCATACAACAATGCTATCATCATTCACTTGCAAATACGGCACCTAGCAGCAACAATTGGCACGGAGAGAAAAGATGAACAATTGGCAATAGCTGCTAATGAACAATATCTGCATCAACAGCCTGTACCGATTTGAACGACTGCAGTCACCGTAAAAAACCACATTGACATCAACATTTGGTGATCGACTGAGTAGCAGGTGGGAGTCATCAGCTCACAAAGGAGGTAGGAAGCATCACTTGCCTAAGCAGTTGCTAGAACAGCAGGCGGGTGGCCATAGACACTATCAGCATCGACAGTGACCACCGTCCTTCAGGATTGTCAGCATCTCCTTATAGCAGCGGTGGTGTCTGCCATCCCAGGTGCTGGCAAAATCCTTCAACAATGTCAGTCAATGGTAGCGGGTATCCACTTGAATAGTGGCAACTGACAACATCCATACTTCTCATAGCATATAAGGATAGCCATTGGATGTCGTCAGTTAGTAGCCGATGTCAACATTGACGGCAAGAGTTATATCATCCGGTAGCAGTCTTTAGCTCCATCATTGCAATGTTAGTCAGATTCACTGGCTCTCTATGGCCAATGGGAACAGCCATGCAAATTACAGCTTCACTCGAAGGCAACAGTGCTACTGGTAACAATGTCACGGCACCATTAGTTGGCTGGTGTTGACACCAACGGCATTGCCGGGCGGTGACAGTAGTTGTAGTAATAGCATCAGTAGTTGGAACAGCAACAGGAGCAAAAACAATACCAGTAGCAGCAGCATCAACAGTAGTAACACTAGCAGTTGACTGCATTACAACCGCTTCTACCGTTGCTAACCAACCACACTGGTGCCGCCGTGGGCTAGAGAGACTATTCTCACAACTGTTGGGGATCAGAACGATCTTGATGGAGAGCACTTACACTATGAGGATCATCAAGAGTGTGAGCGGTGGATGCATCACCACTGAAGTAGTCCTGATTTCTACCCCGGGGAATAGTACGATCTGTGACATGTGTATGCACGTGAGAACTCTGTGCACCACCAAGGTTTCCAAACAGCTTTGGACAACTTGCCGACATGATAGGATGATACTACCAATGAGACTGCCCAGTGATCACCAACTTCATCCAACACCTGTAAGCCCACCCATTTCCTTTAAGACTTGTCGGAAGTGTCAACAGGTTGTGATCCTTGGAGGGGATGGCATAATCCCCATGACTCTAGTATAAAACTTTTCTCCCTTGCACATGTAGATTCCTTTCCTCCAGCTACTTCTTTCTCTGTATCATGTGCATTGTCTTCACCCTCTGATGTCTATCCTCTTGAGGCTACATTCAATTCCAGTGCTAAAGTCACCTCTACTTTTGCAGCCACTACACGTGTTGCTCGTGTGTCATCCAGCACTACCACTGGCCAAGCCTTGAGGGCTTACACTACCACTACTACTATTTAATGGCCAACTATTGTGATTGCAATTCATGTAACTACCCAGGTTACAGTTGCAGCTGACGCTGTTACCTATGTAGTACCTGTAGCAGCCAGAGCTCTCGCCAGCACTGTTACTTCCATCCATGGATCCAGTACTCAGGCAACATCTTCTGCATCAGCTTCATCAACAACCCAGCATGTCTTCATCCTCATCTTGAGAGGTGCAACTTCTTTGTCTTGCATCTAGGCTACAACTATGACAAAAGAAGGAAAAAACTAGGGAGTAACTAGTGCATGACTAAGGAAACACTAGGATGCAACTAGGGCACAATAAGGACACAGCGAGGGTGAATCTAGGGGACAACTAGGAAGCAACAAGAACATGATTAGGACAAAAAGAATGACGTAACTAAGGTACTGTTGGTGTGTGGACTTTGGTCTGACACCTTTTTTTTAGGACAGCGAGGTTACTTAGGGTGCAGCACGATGCTATGGTCCAGGTTATGCTGGTCGAGACCCGCGCACCTGGTGAGTTTCACCGGTGTGATGTGGAGACCCATTGCCTCTATGTGTTATGTATGATCCATGTATGATGTGGTCGAGACCCGGACACCCGGAGACACTTTTCCGGGNGCTACAGGAGAGCGCGACGACATGATCCCGGATGCGGACCTCGGAGACACCGACGCGTCGGCAGGTGGTGGACCTCCACTCGGAGCTGACCGACGGCTGCCCCAGCATCGTGGATGCTGTCTCGGACCTCCTGCACGTTTTCTACAGTCTATCCTTGATGCGGACGCAGCTGGCACCGGAGCACCGACGAGTGGTGGCTCCATCCACCAGCAGCTGCCGGAGAGCTGCCACGACGCCCTGGGTGCTTGCCGGGGTGCTTTGCGGTTTTTCTGCAGACGCTAGAGTTTTCTCGGTGGACTGGCTCTTGAGCCCGATTTGCATTTTTTGTATTTCCTGTCTACCGATCGGTGCCGGACTTGTGTGTGTGACCAGTCGTAGCGTCCGGCTTGAGATTTTGCATCTCTAGGTTCAGACGGCGTAGAGTTCTGATTTGTCTGCGTAGAGTTACGGCCAAAACAGTGTTTTGGGGCCGGTTTTGGGACAGACTTTGCACTGCCGCGTGTGACACCTGTCGTGCGCCGCGGCAGGTATTTATACTGTGGACTTGTCATTTTTTAACTCTCTCTGCAATTATATTCAGTTTGAGTTTCCTGACACTCTGCTCGTGTCCCAACCCAGACCCTTGCAGTTTTGTCTCTAACTTGTGACTGTTGTCACACGCTGACCTGGCGCTGACGCCTAGTGTCGCGGCAAGTGGTTAGGAAGGTTCTAGGAAACATCTCAGGTACAACTAGGCTGAAGAGAGGACGCAACTAGGATGTAACTTGGAAACAACAGGGCACAACTAGGGTGCAAGAAGGGTGCGAGTAGGGTACAACTATGGTGCAACTAGGGTACAACTACGATGCAACTAGCGCATAAGTTGGGTGTAACTAGCGCCCAACTAGGTCACAACTAGGGCACAACTAGTATGCCACCAGGGCACAAGAAGGGTGTACCTAGGAGAAAACTAGGGTGTAACTAGGACATAACTGTGGTGCAACTAGAGTACAAGGAGGGTGCAACTATGGCATAACTATGGCATAATGGGGAGTCATAATGGATGAAGAAGTGCACAAATAGGGTGAAACTAGGGTGTAGGAAGGGCGCAACTTGGGTGCAACTAGGGCATACCTAGGGTGCAACTTGGGCACGAGAAGTGTACAACTAGAGTGTAACTAGGGTACAACATCAGGGCAACTAGGGCGTATCTAGGGTGCAAGAAGGGTAAAACTGGGACACAACTTGGGCGCATCTAGGGTGCATCTAGGGTGTAACTAGGATGTAAGAAGGAGACAAAAAGGATCCAAGTAGGACGCAACTACGGCACAGATAGGACACAGTTTGGGCTTAACTAGGGTGAAACTAGGGCGAAGCAAGGATGCAACTATAGTGCAAATAGGGTGCAAGAAGGATGCAACTAGGACATAACTAGGAAACAACTAGGGCACAACTAGGGCACAACTAGGGCACAACTAGGGCACAAGAAGGAAACAACTAGGGCACAACTAGGGTGTCAGAAGGGTACAACTAGGACATCACAAGAACATCACTACGACGCAACAAGGACACAACTAGTGTGCCAGATGGGTGCAACTAGGGCACAACTGCAGCGTATCTAGGGCACAAATAGGATACAACTAGGATGCAAGAAGGCACAACTAGGTCACAACTAGGATGCAACTAGAGCACAACTAAGGCGTAACTAGGACGTAAATGTGCTAACTAGGGCGTAACTAGGGCACAACCAGGATACAAGAAGGGCACAACTAGGGCATAAATAGGGTGCAACTGGGACAGAACTAGGGCGTATGTAGGATGGAAGAAGGGCGCACTAGGGCACAATAGGACCTAACAAGGGCTCAACTAGAGCACAACAAAGACAGAAGAAGGGAGCAACTAAGACACAAATAGGATGCAACTAGGACACAACCAGGGTGAAACTAGGCGTTTTGAGAGTGCAATAACAACACAAATAGGGTGCAACTTGGGTGTGACTAGCCATTACTAGGCCGTGACTAGGACGGAACTAGGGCCTATCTATGGCAGACTAGGATGTTGTTAGGACACAATTTGGCTACAAGAAGGGCACAACAAGGGCGTAAACAAGGTGTAACTAGGGCACAACTAGGGTGCAACTACGACCATAGCGTAAGAACGATGCAAGAACGACACCATTTGAAGGTAACTAGGGCAGTAATAGGGCACAACTATGACGTATCTAGGGTACAACTAGGGTACAAATAGGGCAGAACTAGGATGTAACTAGGGTAAAACAAGGGCACACATAGGGTGCAACTACGGTGCAATTTGGACACAACTAGGGTGAGATTATGGCTGAACTACAATGCAACTAGGGTGCAAGAAGGGTGCAACTTGGGCATAACTAAAGCGCAGTTAGGGTGCAATTAGGATGCAAGAAGGGTGCAACTAGGACGCAACTAGGAAATTTTTATGACAAGAATAGGGTACAGCTAGGATGCAACTAGGGTACAACTGGGGTGCAACTAAGGCACAAGGAGGGAGCAACTAAGAAACAAGAAGGGCGCAACTAGGGTGCAACTAGGGTGCAACGAGGATACAAATAGGGTGCAACTAGGATGTAACTATGCAAGCTAGATATAACTAGGGTGAAACTAGCGCACACATAGGGCACAACTAGGAAGCATAAATGGTACAGCTAGGGGGCAACTAATGCGTAACAAGGACGCAACTAGGGCGCAACCAGGGTGTAAGTATCATGGACTAGGATCCAACTAGGGCACAATTACGGCACAAGAAGGATGCATCAAGGGCACTGCTAGAACACAACTAGGGCAACTACAGTGCAAGAAGGATTCAACGATGGCAAAAATGGGATGTAACTAGTTTATACTATGCCGCAAATAGGTTGCAAGAAGGGCACAACTAGGTCGTAACTAGGATGCAACAAGGGCGCAATTACCACATAAAAAATTGCAACTAGGGTACAAGGAGAGAACAAAAAGGATGCACATAGGACAAATCTGGGGTGCAAGAATAGCACATCCAGGGCATAGATGCCCTAGAAAAATGACAATTTATCTCGTCAAGTGGCACAGCTAGGGTGCCATGCGCAATAGTTGTGAGCCATACAACAACCTCCACTATATCAATCATTTGATCGACAGCTACTACCATCGTCACTGGTCTATGTGTACCACTGTGCCAGGACATTGTAGCTACAAGAGGTGGAAGTGTTACGTCCCTGACATACACGAGTCCCTAGTCCATGAGTGGGTATTTCTATCCTTACATTCATGGCCCACCGTGTGTTGACCTTAGGAGTTTTACGCCGTTTGGCCGAGGACATTTTGGCCACCTGCACTGAATGTAGTGTTCCGCTTCTGAAAGTTCTGACAACTTCAACCACTTTCTATAAAAGTATCAGGTACTACACTAATACTTTGATATTTTTGGTCGAGTTCTGGATGAGGCTAGACTTTCCTTAAACCGGGCCTCCACATTCTTGAAATCCCCCGACTTACTCGCATAGTTTGTCAAAGTGACCGCTCAGTATGCGAAGTCCCACTCCTCGCTCGGTTCAAGTGCCGAACATCACACACATGCCTCATTGTGATTCATATCATGGTATGTATGCGCTCTAGTTGTTTGACACTTACCCATTTGTTCTAATTCCTCGAATCCCCTTTTGCTCTGCACCTCATCCTTCTGAAATGTTCAGTCCTAGAAATACATAAGTCCTGAAACACTACGAGTGGATCTTTTTTTTCCTAACACTTGTGGCCCACTACGTGTCAAACTCAGGATTCTTACATCGTTTAGTCGAGGAAATTTTGACCACCTTCCCTGACCTCCGGTGTTACATTCCCAAAGGTTCTGACAATTTTGACTGCTTTCTGATATGGTCAACAGAAGCATCGCGGATTGTATCAATGTTTCGATACTGTTCGGTTGACTTCTCAACGGTGCTTGACTTTTGCAACATCGTGCCTTGATAATCACAAAACCCCTTGGCTTCACAAATCCCCTCGGCTTCTTGGCAGAGCTTCTTGAAGTGACCACTCATGGCACAAATTTGCACACGTTGCTTGGCCCGAGCATCGAAGACCCAACATATGCCTCATTGTGATTCTTGTCATTGTGTATATGCACTTGACTTGTTTGACACTTGTCATCAAAGTACAACTACCGCTCTATACAGATTATCCAATAGTCCCAAATCCTCAAATCCTCTACTGCTCTGCACCTTATCCGTGTGAACCATCCAAATTCCGCTCGGTATAACACCTGATATCAAAGCCAATGGCAAATGGAGCGAGCACACCCAGCGATGAGCAATCGGTACCACAAAAGACTCCAATGGTGGAGAATCTGGAGGAAACAAGCAACAATGTTCTTCAGACAAACCAGACAATAGCTACGACTTTTGTGTGAGAGAAACAACACCGATGACCTCGACGGCCTGCCCGGTGACAACCCCTTGGGCTCGAGGAACCATCTTCCTCTGCCGCTGCATGTCGGAAGAACACCTGGCTCTCTGGGAGGCATCCGCTGACAAGCTTGCATCAACAAAGACTTGAACCAGAAGTTGCCGGGACTTGAGAGCCTCGATGCCCATCTGCTCAAGCACCTCAACACAATGATAGAGGAGCTAGAGAGTTTTTACGTGTGGGAAGCATTGTTCACAGAGAAAAATCTTCAACTGCTGAGTGAACATCAAATCTGAAAAGTGCTCCTTGAACCGTTCGGTTTTATGAACTGGAAAGGACCGACGTTCAGGATGTGGCGAACAATTTCAGAGTTGTACTTCACCACTGCTGGGGTCAACAATGATAGAAAGAATATTGACCTCACGGCCTTGCTCTTGCGTTAAACGGCTTTGAGTTAGTGGTTGAATCTACAGACCATCCAAGGGCAACAGGAGATCAACGGGGCCAGATCAAAGCCTCACGCGACCGCTCTCACATCATCGACTGCAAGGATTCTACCTTTTGAGAAAATCATTTTGATGTGGCAGGACTCCCTGGTGCCACCAGGAAATGGAATGACTTCGTGTGCGCTGCTGTTGCTCGGCCTCTACAATGAATGAGAAATCCAATGCATGCTGCCAGCTTCAATTGCTTGTGTGAGTAGTCCAATGTGACAGAGTACATGCAGCATTTTCACAAATTCATTACCGGCAGGGACCTCGTCCCCAACAAATTCTGAATTTACTAAAAGAACGGCCTCAAGAGAGATATGTGGCAAGTAGTCGCCGTACTTGGCATCCAACATGTCCTTTTGCGAATGATTGTATCAGTCGATCACATACACAACATCAACTACAACACTAGGATGTAGCAATCTAAAACCTGGTGACCCTAAAACAACAATTCTCAATATGGCAGAGGGAAGTCACAGCCGACGAAAACCTTTTTTTTCCAATGGAGATTGACATTGTCACTCAATGCAAATAATGGCTCTGTTTGACTTGCGGGAAGCTGGGGAACATCTCGTGCGACTGTCAGAAATAGCAGCAGCAGGCCAAAAAGGGAATGCCACTGCGAGAAAACGAGGAGTCGATCAATGTTCAAGGGAAGGAGTAGATAGCATAACCCCTGTCTGGTCCGAAAACTCTGTGCCAACTGATCATCCATCTGAGCACCTCACATTGCCACATCAGAGGGTTCTTGAGATTGCATTTTTTTACGAGGGATACGAGGACCAGTCGGGGATGCTGCAATGGGAACAACGGAGGAGTTGTCGAAGGTATAAAACGGTACCGGCACTAATGGATGGAGGAGCTTCTCAATTTTTTATAAGAAAGAACTCATTTTGGAAGCTGGGGGTTTTAAAGCCAAACCAGGGGTGTTTGAAGGAATAACCATTGATCAACGGCTACAGACCCATCAGCGTTGCAAACCTCTCCTATTGCACATTGGAAATCTGCATGACACAATGGTATGTGTAACTTGTCCAACGAGAGACCACAAAATCATGTTCGGATGATATTTCTTGAACCGGCACAATCCGTAGGTGGACTAGAGCTCCAGGTCCGTTTACGTCAACATCAACGACAGAAAATGACACTTGCCTCCGGTCGAGCAACCCACAATGGAGCAATTATGGGCAGCAAGATAGGTGAAAGAGACTGAGAAAGCTTCAACAATCACAAAACGCCATCAGATATCTTTGGATGTGGCCAAGAGATACATGCGATGCGGAGCACAAGCGTGGCTCGTCCACATGGAGACAGGGGAAATGAAAGAGATTACAGGAGCAAATGAGACTACATCAGCCTTGACACCTGATAAGTACGTAGCCGTTCCGGAGAAGTTTGCATCGTTCATTAAGGAGTTGAAAGGGGTTTTTCCCAAAGAACCGTCCTAAGAGCTACCTCCACAACAAAATGTCCATCAGTCAATAGACATGGAGAAGGGTAGCTGACCAATGATAACGGGACCTATTGTTGGATGAGTGACCACGAGTTGACCGAACTCAAAAAGAAGCTTAATGAGATGCTCGATCAAGGCTTCATCAGACCCTCCATGTTACCCTCTGTGAAACCTATGTTGACCTACGCAACGCTATCATCAGATCGACGTACTTCATACGGACGCATGGAAGACAAAGTTTTATACATACGTGAACTTAGATTTCACAATTTTTATTTTTGGACTCACCAATGTCCCCGCAACATTCATGGTGGCTATGCAGAACATATTTCACCCGCACCTTGATGACTTTGTTGTCATATACCACAAAAACTTCCTACTGTACATACATATCCCAAAGGAGCAGAGATCAATGAAAAGTTCTCAAGATTGTACAAAGATAAATTTTATACAAAAATCTCAAAATGTGTCTTTGGTTGCCGTTCTATTGAGTTTTTGGACTACATCACTGGCGGCGGATGGATCACCATCGACCGGAAAAAGGTGGAGGCAGCCAACGCTGACCAACGTTTAGGGTGTCCAAATGTTTATGTGATTCTACAAATATTTCTAATTATTCGTACAGTACTATGCCCGGGTGTCAGCGGATCTCTCCGATCTCACTAGTAAAACCACCGAGTGGGTTGGAAGGAAAGCAGACAAGAAGCATCTAACTTTTTGAGAAACGCTCTAGTCTCGGTGAAAGCCCTACAATTTGCATATCCAACGGTGGACTACCTCATTGCGGTTGACACGTCTGATTGAGAAATTGGAGTCATTCTCCTCTAAGATAACAGTGGTGAATAAATATCAGTCACATACATGAAGCAAAAGAAATACTCGCAGTCGTGCATGCATTCAAAACACGGTGGTGGTACTTGGAACGCGGACACTGCATCATCCTCAGCAACCATCAGGGGCTCAAATATCTCAAGACTCTCCTAAATATCTTTCATCTACAAACTCGATGAATGGAGTTCCTCGAGTCCAACTTTGACCACGACATCGAGAACAGACCTGGAAAAACAGACCTAGTGAATACTCTGAGTGGAAGACCAGACGTAATGGCCGGGATTAGCTCGCTACTTGTAGAATGGGATCCATACCTTGCGAGGCTGTTCACGAAGGATTATGGGGAGTTTGTTGGGTACGACAAGACCGAGTTCTGGTTCGACAACCCCTACTAGCAATAGCAATTCAATAGCTAGGTGCCGGTAGCACCAAATGAGGAGTTGCATCGGATGCTATGGGAGGAGTGCCACAACACTGCTGCATATGGACACTTTGGCGAGGACAAGATGCTTGAGAAGCTAACAAGTTATCTTTAGTGGGACAAGATGTAGACAGATGTAGTAGCCTTGTATAAGTTTTGCAACACCTGCAGAAAAAATGTTGTCGCACATGGTCGCCAAGACTATGTCGACCTCTTTTTGTTCCGACCGAGCCATGAGTCGACATCAGCATGGACATCATGACAGGATTGCCCGGCAGTCCCAAGGAATATGATGTCATCCTTGTGGTGGTGGACATACTCTCATAAATATTGCATTCATCCCGACAACGACCACCGTCACCGCGAAAAGAAGTGCACGGTTGTTCCTAAATGAGATCGTACGATTATATGGCATGCCACGTACTATCATCAGTGACAGACACGGCCGCTTCATTATTCATTTTTCACTTGAATCGATGATTCGCTATGGCAATTGAATCTACCAATCAACAGTATTCCATCTTCAAACCGATAGGTAGACCAAACGGGCCGACCAGATGCTGGAACAACTTCTCTGTGCATTATGTGAGCCGCACGACAGTGATTAAGGAGCAAAGCAGCCAACTGTCAAAATCCCCTACAACTCTGCCACTTCCATTGCAACGGTTGAAATTCCATTCAAGGTGGTCCACGGCAAACTTCCCTTCACGCCGACAGGGTCTAAAGCCAGAGAAAATTCTTCACGGTCCACATCCACCAACAGGATCTCTTCATCTGTTGGAAGGGGGAAAATGGGACCATCGTGAAGGCACAAGCAGTCATGAATCAAGAAGCGGGCCGGCATCATAGCGATGACGTGTTCAGTTCTGGCAATGTCGTCCTACTCAGCTGAAGAAAAAATTCAAACTTCAAGGACAAGATTTTGCAAGGCTCAAATCCTAGTGGTTGGTACCGTATTTGATTGAGTGCATGCAAACCAATATCCTTGCTCGACTTCACCTGCCTGATAACATAGCGATCCACCATATCTTCCAAAAGCTTAAACACTAGAAAGACCCCAGCGAGAACTTCCCTGGCAGAAATTTTGCACCTCCGCTCCCTATTCAAGTGGTCGGATATACATAGTACGAGAGTGAAGACATCTTTAACATCGACGTTGTGGGAAAACGACCAAGAATTAGGTCAAGTGGCACGATTACGATGTCGCAAACAACAGGAGGGTACCATAAGACAACCTCCAAGATGTCGATTATCTCATCGGCGGAAACAACGGTCATCAATGGCCTACGTCTGCTTACGTGCCTTGACGTCGCGGCTAGAACGAGGGGAAAGTGTTACGTCCCAAACATACGCAAGTCCCTTAACTTCGCGAGTGGGCATTAATGTGCTAACATTTGTGGCCAACTACACGTTGACCTTCAGATTTTCATGCTTATTGATTGAGGGCATTTGGCTCATTTGCCTCGACCTCCGGTGTTCTGTTTATGAAGTTTTTGACAACTTTGACCACTTTCTACAATGGTTAACAGAAGTATTGCAAACCATATTGATCCTTTGATACTGTCCGGGAGCCTTCTCCACAATGATTGTATTTCATGAAATCGCGCCTTGCTATTCTCGAAGCCCATCGACTTCTCGGCAGAGCTTCTTGGAGCAACCACTCACAACACAATCTTGAACACGTCGCTCGACTCGGGCGCCGAAGACCCAACATATGGCTCATTGTGATTCTTTTCAATGTAAATATGTGGTCGACTTGTTTGATACTTGTAATTGAAGAACACTTACTACTTAATACAAATTATCCATTTGTCCCTATTCCTTGAATTGTTCACTGCACAGAACCTCATCCTACTAAACCACCCAAGTTCCGCTCGGCACAACATGAACCATCCATGTTTCACTCGGCGTTAAGTAGTTACGTATCAGACGTACACGAGTCCCTAATCTTCTAAACAGCCCATCGCGTCGCAAGAACCGCAATATTCACTATGAAGGCCATGGGCCAACTCGCCAACTACCACGCCCTTGGAGGATATTCTTGAACCTTGTGACAACTTTGACCACTCTCGTGCACCTACGGAATAGAAGTGTCACGACCTTTTGGTTGACTTCTCGACACATCACGACGAATCTGGATTGATAAATATGCATCACACATCTTCATCGTCGATTCTCAAAGACCCCCGACTTCTCGATTGACCTTCTCAAATTGGACCACTCACGACACGACTCCACACGGGTCGCTCGACATCCAACCCAACGACTTGACTATGCTTCATTGGTAACACGACACTTGTATATGTTTCGACACCTATCCTGGAAGTACACTTACCGCTAACTATGAATTGCTCAAGTGTCCCAATTCTAAATCGTGTTTGGCCTCAAAATTTCTATGTGTTCACCATCTACACTCCGTTTTGGCGTAACACTTAGTATCAGAGCGCAGTGGTGCTGGAGAGGCATTCGACTATATTACCCATCCGGAGGAATACCTGGCACAAGTCTTCAGCGCATCTCGCACGTCAAAACTTTGCAGACTTTGCCACTACAACGTGAGGCAAGCAAGTGCAACCAAAATCCAGTCGCGGGTCTTTGGCGATGACTTTGGCGATGGAGGAGCAGAACGTGCCGATGCACGCGAACCCTGAAGCGACAGCAAATGTTGGCGTGGCAGGCTTTGCGGTAGCATGAACAACCCCTACAGCCTCATCGACCAATTCGGTCACGGACCCAACGGTGACAAACCCGCCACCCCCACCAACAGCCTCGACGATGATAGTAGGGACGACAGATGGCACTGGAAGAGAGGCGTAGATCAACAAGGAATTGGCAAATAGGATTTCCGTAGTTAAATGAATCAATAACCACTTGCTCCAACAACTCAACGTCATGATACATGCTCTTTTCAACGCAAGCACATGTGAACCAGTGCTTGTCGAGAGAAATTCTCAACTCTAGAGCAAATCCAAAATTCATCCGGCTCCACCAGAACTGTTCAATCCTCCAAACTCAAAAGGACCAACGGTTTGGATCTGGATGACAAGTTTGGAGGTGTACTTTGCCGAAGCTAGGGTCAACAACGACAAAAAAAAGTTGACCTCACAGCCGCGCTTCTATGTGGCACGGCGTTAAGTTGGTGGTCCGACCTAAAGACCATCCACCGGCAGTAGGAGACCGGTGGAACATCATCAACGGCCCACGATGCCCGTCTCACATCACCGACCGCGGGAATTCTACCCTTTTGCGTGCAATGCTCGCACACTTTGGAATACTAAACAAAAAGTCTGACGCACGGTACAAGCTCCAGCGTCAGCATTCCAGTATGGCAAAATATACGCACAAATATCACGAGATTATCACCAAAGTAAACATCACCCTTGACGAACTCTGTTTTCACTACAACAACGGCTGCATGCGAGACATCTGGAAAGAAATTGCTGTTTTTTGCATCCAGTATGACTTGCAGCAGATTATCACAGTAGCACAAACCAGTCAACGGACATTGATTGCGTCGACTACAATGCTCAGATCCAAGAATCCTATGGCTGGTGAATTCCTACCCACAATTATCACGGAAATGGAAGAAACCAGTCAACAGACTCCCCGACTCCGATGGAAGTGGACGCCATCGACCAGAGAAGTATTTGAACGTGGACCAACTTCGAAAAAGTCGGGCACATCGCTCGAAATTGTCGCAGCAAGCAACAGGCTAAAAAGGGGGGGAAGTCGTAGAAAAATGAGACGGGAAACGGCAAAGGACATGAGTAAAAGGTGAAACTCTTGTCCGTGAGAGCGATCCGCGCCGAACAATTGCCCATCTTAATGGCCCACATCACCGCAGAGGATTTTTGAGATTGCAAAGTTTGACGAGGGGTATGAGAACGAATAGCCAGTGATACTGCTAAAGGTTTAGCCTTGAGGATGCAGAATTCGTAGAATGGTAAGTGCACTATTGGATGGAGGAGCTCCACACAACTTTGTGAGCAACGCCATGGTTATCAAGCTGGGTTTACAGGCCGAACCAGGGGTGTTTGAAGGAAAAACGTCGATAGGAGACTACAGATACGGAGACTTTGAGAACCACTATTACTACAAATTGAGAATCTACGGGGTGTAACGGTATGGAGGTCTTTTCCAATGAGCGATCACAAAATCATCCTCAGAGGAGATTTCTTGTATCGGCACAATCCGCAGGTCGACTGGAACAACGACAACGTCTATGTGGAGATTGACGGTGCCAAAATGACAACTTTCATGTACAGTATGGAAGAAGACAGCGGAAGCAGCGAAGATGGAAGCAAGAGAGGAAGCCATGGAAGCCAGAAAGCGACAACCGGTACACCTGATACCGCTCAACGTGGCCAAGCATTATATACGAAGAGGAGCTTGTGCATGGCTCATACATCTTGAGCCAATGGGAGAAGCATAACTGGCACTAGCTCACTCATCATCGGCCTCATCAGCCTCATTCGCCTCGACAAAGTTCGTGATGGTACCAGAAGAGTTCGCACCCCTTATCCAAGAGTTTGCGAAAGTCTTCCCTGACAAACTCCCAAAGACCTTACTTCCTCAGAGAGACATCGACCATCGCATGGAATTAAATCCGAGGGGCCTATCGGGTGAGCGATCATGAGCTGACCAAGCTAAAAAAGCAGCTCCACAAGATGCTCGGTCAAGGGTTCAACCGCCCATCCACGTCACCATGCATCGCACTAGTATTATTTGTAAAAAAGAAAGTGGACGAGATGCAGATGTGCGTGGATTACCGGGCTTTGAACGACGCTACCATCAAGAACCGCTACCCTCTCCCTCGAGCTGATGAACTTTTTGACCAACTATGAGGAGCCTAAATCTTCGGCAAAATTGATTTACAAAGCGGATATCACCAGATACACACGGCAGCCGCCGACACAAAAAATACAGCATTTCAAACACACTGCGGGTACTTCAAGTTCATGGTCATGCCGTTTGGACTAAAAAATGCCCCAGCAATATTCATAGCTGCAATGAACAGCATCTTCCGTCCATACCTCAATGATTATGTCGTGGTATACCCCGACAACATTCTGGTGTACCGCCACACCCCGGAGGAGCACGATGGACATCTCCAAAACATTCTTGAAGTTTTAAAAAAAGAGAGAGTCTTTTCATAAAACTCTCGAAATTCATCTTCGGTCGTCGTCCGATCGAGTTTTTGGATCACGTCATCAACGGTGGACGGATAACCATGGATCGAAAGAAATTGCCAGCAGTCGCTAATAGGCCAACACCGACCAACGTTTGAGAAATTCACGTTTTTATCGGATTCTACAATTATTTCTGGTGTTCTGTGAGGGACTATGCACGACTTTCAGCGCCTCTTTCTGACCTCGCTAAAAAACAAAATGAGTGGCGGTGGGTAGACAGCGAACAAGAAGCGTTCACTGCTTTGCAGAACACTCGGACCTCAAGGCCAGCCCTGAGATTAGCCAATCCACTGGTCGACTTTGTCATGGCTACAGATGCATCAGACCGAGCCATTAGCACGATTCTTTTGCAAGATCACGGCAACGGTGAACAACCGGTCACCTACATGTCTCAAGAACTATGAAGACATGAACTCAACTATGCGGTCCACCAAAAAAATGCTTGCAGTTGTGCAAGCGTTCAAGAAGTGGCGGTGCTACGTTGAGTGTCGTCGATGCACTCTGCGCACTGACCACCACGCTTTGAAATACTTGAAGACAGCCGAATGTCAACCAACGCCAAACCCTGTGGATGGAGTTTCTTGAACCCGGGTTTGATAACGAAATTGAGTACCAGCTAGACAAAACCAATCCAGTGGACTCACTCAACCGCCGACCAGATTTAATGGCCGATGTGTTGACCATACAAGTATAGCAAGACCCCTACCTCGAGTGATTGCTTGTACGAGGTTACAATGAGAACGGAGAATATGATAAGATAATGTTTTGGTTTGACGCACCCTACTGGCGACGACACTTCACTCGCCAAATGGTCGTTCCCCTGAACGACAAACTTCACCGTATGCTGCTCGAAGAATGCCACGACACTGGTCCAGGTGGACACTTTGGAGAGGAGAATACGTTAAAGAAGCTAGCAAAAAACTATTGGTGGGAAAAGATGCAATCTGACTTGGCCAACTTCTGCAAAACCTACAACACATGCCAGTGGCAGAAATGTTGTCATACGAGGCCACCCAGACTTCCGTAGCCGCTCCCTGTTCCGACAGAACCATGGGCAGGTACCTCCATGGGCTTCGTTACCGGATTACCAGTCACTCCCAAGGGGTATGATGCCATCCTCGTGGTCGTTGATGGGTTTTCTTAAATGCTCTTCATCCCGACAACGACCACCTTCACCGCCAAGGAAACTACACGGCTATTTCTAAACAACACCGTACGGCTACACGGCGTACCGAGAACCATCACAAGCATTAGAGGTGGGCGATTCACTGGCCGGTGGCACAAACTGACGACCCATTACGGTAGCAGAATTCAACTTTCAAAACCTTTCCGTCCTCAAACTGACGGTCATACTCAGCGGACAAATCAGATGCTCGAGCAACTACTCCAAACATTATGCGAACCTCACGAGACGGATTGGGCACAAAACATCCTGACCGCCGAAATCTCATATAATTCGGCAGTTTCTAGCGCAACGGGTCAAACACCGTTCGAGGTGGTGTATGACAAACTTCCCACCACACCAGCTGGGCTACAATGCCACAGCAACATCCCCGCGGTGGAAGTTCAACGCCGAGATTTCACCATGGTCTGGAAGGAAATACGGGAGACTCTCGCGAAGACACAAGCAACGATGAAGCGAGCAGCTGACCGAAATTGTATCGGTGACATCTTCACCGCTCCTCCTCAGCTAGGCAAACATGAAGCTCCACGGATCCAATTGTTTGAAGCTCAAACCCTGATGGTTGGGACCATTTGAGATCGAGCACATGTAAACCCTTGTGGTTGCGCGACTCGAACTCCCCGACACTATGCAATTTCATTTGGTATTCCATGTTAGCAGACTAAAGCACTACCAAGACCCCGCAGAGAACTTCCCTAGTAGAGAGATGCCCCTCCTCTGCCTCCCATTCAAGTGGGCAAAGACACGGAGTACATCATTGAGGACATCCTCGACCATCAACGACAAGGCAAGATGACAGAATATCTTGTCAAGTGGCACGACTACATCGTCGCGCATCACAACAAGGTGAGATGACGCGTGGATGCTTCCTAGCAACACAGCCGCTGACTTGGCGTCAGAGCCTGGTCAGGCAGTAACGGCAGTCATAGGTTGTACACACAACGACAAGAGTCTGGCTAGGAGACACAAGTCAAAGTGTCGGAATTTTTCAATAGCATTTGCAGAGAAAAATGACAGATTACAAGTCATTGACTGTCGCGTTCTGAAACAAGTCAGAACGCAATGTCGTCTGAACATTAACGTGCAGAATCTCAAGCTAGAAGCTATGAAGATCCACACACATGTATCTGGAATCAAACAATGGACACACAATGTAAAAACATGCACATCGGGTTCACGGCCTGTCCACCAATAAACTCGTACATGCTGCAGAAAAACTAGAGAAGGTCCTAGGCAACATCCAAAATTCTGGGACGGTCGAGGGTCAGCTCCGAGAAGGTGGTCCACCACTAGACGATGCACCAATGCCACTCGGTCTACATCAGGGATCTGCACGGGCATGGACACGACTGAGTAGTCACAGTAAACAGTATAGGTTGACAAGAACGGCTCAAATCACAACACTCCCCCATGACCCGATGGTTCGCATGTCCATACACGTGTAGCACTAAAACGGGTGCAAGAACGAGTACAGAAATAGTCGTGACACAAACATAGACACACCTTCCACTCAACCCCTCTCAGGCAAGGGGCGAAGCCCAACAAAACACATGGCCACCAGAAACTTCCCGCGAGTCAATGCCTTTGTCAAAAAATCAGCATGCTGCATGTCAGTGCCGACCCATATGACAAAGATCATGTGTTGCTCCACTTGATCATGCATGAAATAATGGTGGGCACTGACTTGCCCAAATCAAGGTATTGGCGCTGCAGCCACACTGCCTTAGCATCCCCTACACCTAGAGCAACATTCTATGCCTCCAACGAGCTACGTGCAATGTAGTCTTGCTTCTTACTGTTCCAGGGCACAACGATACCATCGAGCGGGAATATGTAGCTAGTGTAATTGCGTCCATCTGGACTACAGGCCTAGTCTTTGTCGGTGTATCCGTCAAGAACCACCAAACACTACTGGCAAAAGCAGAGTCCAAGGTATAGTAAGGAGACCACGTACCGTACCACTCGCACAGCAGCATGAAGGGCTCTAGCACGTGGAGCCTTCAAGAACTATGCAAGGAGGTTGACGGCAAAAGCGATGTCGGGGCGTGTGGTAGTGGTCAGGTACATCAGAGATCCAATGAGACGGAGGTACAAGGTCACATCCACGTTCTCCCCCAGCCGTGTGGGATTGTGCACCTTTAGGCCATCCTGTCTGTCAGGTGTGAGAGGTGTGGAGACCATGGGTAGTGCACCAAGAAGGTCATTGAAGCGCTTCCCCACAACACGTGCATATCGAGCCTGTTGTAGTAGAATTGTGCAACGTATGTGGTTGTGCACAATCTCCATGCCAAGAAACACTGTTGTAAGACCAAGATCCTTCATCCTATAGGCAGTCTCAAGGAACGCCTTGGCCTCTTCATGGCTTGCATGGAAGGAGACGCGATCAGAAGGTCATCCACATACACAAGGATGGCGGCGAACCGCTCCGGTGGCTGTCAGATGAAGAGAGAGGGATCTGCCTTGCTCTGTACGTATCTAGCACAAGTCAGGGTGCCTGTAATCTCCTGGTTCCAACACCGAAGAGACTGCTTGAATCCATACAAGGACTTGTGCAAACGCAAGACCTTGTCACCATCCTCAAAGCCTAGTGCCTAGGCCACGTCAATCTCCTCATCCAGAGAGCCATGGAGGAATGTATTGTTCACGTCCATCTGATTCAGTTCCTGGTCATGCTACGCCACCACACCAAATAGAGCACGAGCTGAGGTCATGCGGCTGACAGGGGTGAAGGTGTCAGGGTAATTGATGCCCTTGATCTGGGAATATCCCTTGACGACCAAGCAAGCCTTGTGGCATTCCAGTAAGCCATCCGGCTTCACTTTCTTGCAAAAGACCAACTTGACCTGAATAGCCTTCCTCCTAGATGGAAGATTGACTAGCTCGTAAACTCCATACTCTCCGATGACACGAAGCTCATCCTCGCAAGCAACACGCTAGGCATGTGCATCCCCTGATGATAGATCCTCCTTCATTGTGCCCGGATCAGGCACCATCAAGGAAGTGGTCTGAGTGGGGAGTGCACACGCCTCAGAGCTGGGCCCGACAACCACAAGGTCAGGTGCTACATCACAAGCAATTCGAGAATCGCGAGTGACCAGATCGTGCCCTAAAGGACATGCTGGATGTACCTCTATGTGACCTGTGAGGACACTCAGGCCTAGGGCCTTTGTGCCGGGCTCACCACTCACAACGTTGTGAGTGGAGCGCCTAAGTGCCGAACCTGCACTCGCTGGACTCCGGAGACCAGTGGTCGAAGATGACCACCGGGCTCACGCGAATAACCTGGGCTCGAGGAGCACACCTCAGGCTCACAGAGACGCACGACCACACCTGGTGAAGACTGAGGCAAAGGGGCAGGTGATGTAGTGTGAGGAGATGCTAGTGAAAGGATGGGAGACACAGGGCTGGGTGTGGCAGTAGGAGCAGGAGTCAAGGCAGGATCATGCTTAGAGGCAGCAGTACTGGTGGACATAAGCATAGAATCATGGGTGCCTATCGGGAGCGAGGGAGCAGGGGGTAGAAAAAGGCTGGGCTGGAGAGGTCTCTAGGCCGACAGCTATGATCGCCGGATCATCAAGAGTCGGAGATTGAGAAGTTGAGGGGGCTCGAAAAACACATCAGCCGGACGAGAGGTGCTCGTAGGCCCAGACTTCCACATCCATTGAGAAGCCTCACATGTAGGAGCGTGCATGACGGACATCGACATGATAGAGGTCAGGTCACGGTAGGTTAGAGACTCAAAGAAGAGCGCGTCGCAAAACTCAACGATGCGACGACGATCGGGGTCCCAGAAATGCCAGGCCTTCGACCGCAAGAGATGCCCACAAAGGCACACAAGCGACCCCGCACGGAGACCTTGGACCCCTGCTAGTCCTTGGTGTACCACACATAATCCACAGATCCCTAGACACGAGCGAGACACACATCGACACGGTGGCCAAACCAGAGCTTGTACGGTGTAACGTGGTCTGGAAGGGTACCGTGCGAGAGGCAGTTCCAGACCCACGTCATGTAGGCAAATCCTTCAAATGCGAAGGACTCCAGGAGACTACACTCAGACTGCATAGCTTGAACCGCACCCTCCATGGTGTGGTTCCAGTGCTCAGAGACACTATTATGCTGAGGAGTAGCAGGAACGGAGACCTATTGTAAGCCCCGTGCTCGCCAAAGAAAATGTCAGTCTCGCCAAGAAACTCGCCATCGCGATCCGAGCGGAATGCATCCAACGTGTGGCGGCACTGACCCGCAGCCATCACTAGCCAAAGGAGAACTGCAAGAGTGGCGTCACTCTTCTGGCACAGGTTGTAGACCCACCGCATCCGGGTGAATTCATTAGTCAGGGTCAAGACATATTGGCCCCAGTCGGACAAAGACTCGACATGGAGGGGACCGAGAAAGTCCGAATGGACCAACTCGAGAGGGCGAAGAGCTCGAGAACAAGAGCCATGGTAGGTGCAATGATGTATCTTATGTTGAGCACAGAGCAAATAATCGGTATTGGGCAGCTTCTCAAAAGAGGCCACGTCAAGTACGAGTGTGGGCTGTGTCCAAATGAGCTTCGACAGAGTGTCGGAGCCCACATGACACAGGCGACAATGCAGCAGTCACTAGTGCCAAGCAAAGAGAACACTAGTGACAAACACAAGAGCAGGAGGGTAAGGGGGACAATGTGAAGAGAAAATTCAAGGGACACGATACACATCATCCATAACGGAGGCACAAAGAACAATGGTACTAATCTCAATAACGGTCAGAGTCTTGGAGTCTGCAGTGCGCTCCATAGAGGGTCCCATGAGTGTGCAAGCACGCACAGAAAGCAAGTTGAGCCAAAAGTCAGGCACAAAAAGGACCTTGAAAAGATAGAGGGGGGCACAAGGACCAACGAAGCACACAACCCCAACAGGCTGGACCGACAATAACTGACCAGAGCCTATACAAACAGAGCAAATAGACGCAACAAGACCGAGGACAACAATGTCACGATGACAGGTCATGTGGTGAGTGCTACCAGAATTGATAATCCAAGTGCCACCGAGATCACGACCACAGGACGTCATTGTGCAACGGGTAATGGAACACTCAGCCTCATTTGGCCGCTGAACAACAGTTGTGGAGGAACAACGAAGGGTACAAAGGTGAAACTCATGAATCCAATCGAAACTATTAGACACATCATCAACATATGCTAGTTATGCCCCCCCACACGATTCATCACGAGTTACAAGAATAGACAAACAAAGATGTTGTGAACCACCTGGCTGTCACGACACACTTGCACCTCCCTGAAAATGAAGCGCCAGAAGGTGACGGAGCTCGGTAATGGTGCGGTCACGTGGGTCCGGGTCGCCAGTACTTGTCAGTGGGGAAGCGGGAATAGCTACGCTCGTGGTCGTTGTGTGACCATAGGCTGTGCTACTCAACGCAAACTCTTGTGCGTCTATAACCTGAAGACCGTGAGTGATCCATGCCTAGTCAAGTGGCGGTGTAGCGATGAACGCCTCCACTTTCGTAGTAGTGAGTAATACGTCCAATGTTATCACCTAGTGACTACTACTGCTACGAATGCTGCTAGCCCAAACTGTGCCTCTTTCCCCTTCCTCCCCTATTCTACTGCTGCCACACCCTACATCTGAGTCGAGGTAATCATGGTGGAAGGAGAGGAGGATGTGCTAGAGGATGGAGGAGTGGACTGCAAGAGGGGCATCAGTGGTTACGCGTTGAGCGCTATAGCAAGGGGACTCTCCTCGTGAGTCACGGTTGTCTCACGGGCGGAAGTCACCTTTGAGGAAAAGCTGATACGCCCAGGGAAGAAGCCAAAGGGAGGTGGACAAGGGCTCAAGCACGGTGTTGTTGTACCCAGAGAAGATGTCTGCGTGCTCAAGACGAACTTTGAGCATGACCATGCGGAGCGCCCACGTTTGTGTACCTCCGGAGGTCCCAATGTGCGTGTAGATGCGCATGGCCCACCACCGGTAATTGGCTATGGGCTTGGCATGTCCCTCACGAAGGGAGTGGAAAGAGAAAATGTGAGTCGCACGGATGGCGTGCGTCTCTACAACAAGCAAGGAAAATGCCAGGTCCCAGCCCCCACGTGGAACAGCACCCCAGCCTATGCCGGCCTCTCCAAGGAAAGGGCAAAAGTCCACGACAGTCGCATGCAACATGGCGTAAAGGAGTCCGCACACCGCCCTTGCCGCAATCAGCAATTGAGCGCGATCTGCAACCTGGTACAGACTGTGATAGTAAAGCCATACCCCCTATGAAGTGGCCCACACCTGGAAAAGAATCTCCCTACAATCAAAGCCATATCGTGGGGATGGTGTCTCGAAATCCTTGGGCTGCCGCTCCGTAAGGAGAGCAACCATAGGCTGAGAAGGACGAAGGATGAGGAAGACACAGAGACGAGGAAAGTCGTTGAGGTAGGGATTAGACGTGGATCGGATCTCTAAGAAAAGGGAGCCAGATGTCTGTATGGGCCAAGAACTCATCTCAAGTTGGCGCAGACGCTCCTGGAGCACGCAAATCTTGCTCTCGTGAGCGTCATCCTCCATAACGAGCATGTCAGGGACTTCATCCCAAGGATCAGGAGGTGGCAGTTCGTGTCCTGCTTTTGTCCTTGGTGCAGATGCTGTTTACTCTACAGAGGGTATGACACCACCGACTCCCTCGGAGGTCTCTTTTGGGGCCGTGGACTGACCACAAAGAAGCTCAGTGAGAGTATGGATGGAATCAGTCTTCTGCTGCTGCAGACAATGCATCTCATCCTGCTAACTCTGCAGGTCTTCAATAGCTTACAAGCCTAGGCGCATGGCCCCTGAGGAGGAGGAAGAGGGATGTAGTGGCCCTTTGTCCTTGTCACCGGCCGGAGCCATGACAATGCTCAATATGGGCCGGGATGTCAAGATGGTCGCATTGTAGAAATGTTAGTGTTTCTGAAGAAGTTGAAACGCTGGCAACTTTTGAATTTCCAACCGTAGAAATTGACTAAGGCAAGTGTTGACGTGTGTAGGGGTTTGCTGATGTCAGCATGGACCTGATGACATCACCAAGGAAAATGCTGACATCAGCATAACTCTTTTTGAAAACCCTCGGGTTGTTGCCTCGCTGCGTATGGGGTGGTTGGTCCGCGGCTGCAGTGTGGACGCTGCGTGGAAGCTCCGTAGTTGCTTCCGCTCGGCTACTGCTACTGATGTTGTGCCTTAGCCTGCAACAACAGCTGTGTAGCTTCTTTCGTAGCTGTAGCAGCAGCTGCGCGCTGCTGCTGTGCTATAGCAATGTTGGTGCAGTTTTTGATGCGCACTACTGCTGATGCGGGCTACTAGTGCACTCCTGCTCTGTTCTTCTACTACTGCTACTATTGAATCTTAGTACTATTAGGCGCTATTGCTTGCTGCTACTGCTGGTTGCTTGCTGCTCAGAGCTCGCTACTCGCCGCTTGCTACTTGTAGCTTGTTGTTGCTGTGTTGCTGCCCGCAGCCGCCTTTTGTAGCTTCCGTCTGACGTTGCTGCTACTAGCATCGATGCCATCACCTGCTAGCGGCTACCGCCTGTTGTGATTAATGCCTACTGTTGCTAGTGCTAGCAACTACTATTGTTGCACTCTCACGTGCTAAAGGCAGGTGGCGATTGTGGTGGTCTAGTGACCTCGACAGGTCCTAGTGAATCAGTTGCAGCGGTGACGTTCATTATTGCTGCTACGCTGTGTCTGTTCTCCGCAACTCGGCGAGAACTATGTCGTTGCTTTGATACCATGAGATGATGCATGGTAGCTTCCTACCAACGTAGCCGCTGACTAGGCGTCAATGACGACAGTCACAAATCGTACACATAACAGTATGAGTGAGGAGGAGATACAAGTCAAAGTGTCAGAATGCTTCAATAGCATTTGTAGAGAGAAATGACATATGACAGGTCCACACCATAAGTACCTGCCATAGCGCACGGGGTGTTACACGCGGCAATGCAAGGTTTGTCATGAAACCGGCCCGGAATAAGTGTTTTGGCCGTAAACTCAGCGTAGACAAGTAAGAAGCTACGCCCTTTGAACCTAAAAGTGTAGTATCCTGAGCCGAACGCTATGATTGGTCACATGCATGCATCCGGCATCAAATGGTGGACACATAATGGAAAAACATGCAAATCGGGCCAACGGCCCGATTTGCATGTTTGAACTCGTACATGCTGCTGAAAATTTGCAGAAGGTCCCAGACAACATCTTGGACTCCGAGGCAATTGCTGATCAGCTCCGAGCAGGTACCCCAGTGAACTTTGATTTCGATATTAACTATTTTTCCCATGGTCGAATTTCGTCGAAAAAGGTTTTTCGTCGAATACAAAAGAACCACCAAAATCATTCCAATATTTGTTCGTCGAGTTTAACGGTCTACTCTTATGCTTCTGCCTAGTTTAGAACCGGGTCCTCTGTCTCTTTGGTCTTGCAACCAGATGTTTGTTTTCTTAAAATCACGTGGTCGATGTTGTTCAAACACGCGGGGATGCGTTTCGGTGGCCGTGGAGGCCACCGAACGCTCCCCACCTCGCGTTTGCCGTTCGGTGGAACGACAAACGCGAGCGCGATGGGCATACGACCATTCAAAATGCCGAATGGTCGTATTCTCCTCGCTCTCGCGTTCGAACGGAGTCGAACGCGAGAGCGAGAAGAAACGTTTTAGGGCTGATTCGTCGGAAAAAAATATTGACATACCCCAGTTCGTCGAATTTAACGATCCACCCCCCCCTTTTTCGTCGATTTCAAAAGTACCCCCAAGGCGAAAAAACTCGTCGAGAAAACTATGGTACAACTGAATCATCGAAATCAAAGTTCATTGGGGTAGTCCACCACCAGAAGACACACCGACGCCACCTGCGGCTGCATGAGGGATCTACACGGGCATGGATACAACCAAGTGGTCATAGTTCATAGTACAAGTTGACAGGAACGTCACAAGTCACAACACGAGGAACCTTACGATAATCCCAGAGACGTCGATCATCACCTCGACGCCTATCATCGCCGTCTCTGGGCCACATCTATACGCGCGCCGGGACGTCGCGGCTTGTGTACGTTTGGTACATTGTACCAGACGTACACGAGTTCCTTATTTCCTCGAGTTGGGAGTTGTGTTATTACACCAACAACCCATCGTGTCGCAAGAACTGCGATATCCACTTGGACGGCTGACAGCAAATTGGTCGACTGCCCCACCCTCAGTGAATAATCTCAAAGTTTTTGACATCTTCGACTACTCTCACGCACCTACAAACAGAAGTGTCACGACCTTTCGGTCGACTTCTCGACACATCATGACGAATCTTGATTTATACAGATGCATTGCACATCTTCATCGTCGATGCTCTAACACCGCTGATTTTATGGCGGACCTTTTAGAATCTGACCACTCACGAAGTGACTCCGCACGCATCGCTCGACATTCCACCTAACGACAGTGACTATGCTTCCTTCGTAACACGATACTTGTATACATATGAAAATTATTTCGAAACTTGTCATCGAAGTACAATCGCCGTAAATTATAAATTTCTCAAGTGTCGACAATTCTAAATCGTGTTTTGCCTCGCAACTTCTACTTGTTCACCATTTATGCTCCGTTCAGCGTAACATATTACATGCTTTTTTCTCTTAAAATTTCCTGAATTTTATAGTTGTGAGAAGGTACCAGCAGAAAATGAATCTTGATCTTGGGTCTGAAGGCAATTTGCTCATACATTAAGTGTTTCATTCTATTCTGGCTACCGAGAAGTGAAATTATATGCGGCTCAATGATCTTAGTGGCTAACCACGACAGTCCAGTTTTTACGGGCTGTCAACTCGCGTAAGTAAGGTGTAGCGCAACCTCCTTTCATTTATCATACGACACTGGATAGGTGGCTTCTGGTGTGGAGTGTTTTCATGCTTGCACAACAAAACCTATCGATTATTCAAGGTTACGGCAGTGAATATTCATGGTTAAAATTCTGAATTAAAAACAAATATATGTTCACTGCGAAGACAGTAAAGATGCGCCTCAGGTCGTTACCGCGTTCCCTTAGAATGTGTGGACGGGGAAGAGCGTAATCTTTTGCTCCTTGGTCCCATTGCATAACGACTCGTCTGAATTTTAAATTAAGCGATTAAAAGTGTCTTGAAAGCGACTGCCACTGCGCGGCAGTCAACCTTCGTTGGCTTTCAGAAGTTTCTAGCCAAATTGTCAAAGTTGCGTGGAAGCCACCTCGCTAGGCCTTGACAGCGATAGCTGGAAAAGGGGGCGTCTGGCAAGTTTTTGTCCACATGCGAACTTCGCTGTCAACCCTCCGGCAGCTAGCAGACATTTGTCTCTTCCTCCGTACGGACTTGTCTCTCAGTGCACGATCTTGCATGTTCGTGCACGTCTATGTACCTTTTGCCTGACGTCACCGAGACGCACATAGTTTCACTTCTCGGTAGCCAAAACAGAACAAAACAAAGAACGTGAGGAGTCTTTCAACAGTTCGTGGTCACGGTACACTGATTCCGCCAGATCTCTAGAATTTGTTGTCTATGAAAGATCGGTAACTGACCATCAGGTTTCCGCATAAACCATTTCGCTTGGGGTCATTTCTTAATTGAGTATGAGATTTGTTCGTTCAACGGAATTCAATTTCTTCGATGAAAGGCACAACGCCCGCATTGAGCGAGAAAAAACCTGGAGGAACTCGGAAATCACTTGACACGGTTCTTTTGGCCAGGAAAAATGGACAAGGCGCAGGCTACCCAGACAGACGATTGGCACACTACGACAAGGAATCAACGTCTTTGATATTGATTTTGATTGTATTCCTGGACACGAGAGGGGACTCAGCGACATAATTGGCGAGGGCTCGCTACTGCTTGCGAGTAAGCCTCTTTGGTTTTCCGGAATGAAACGTCGAATCAAAGCTCTCCCGCGGAGTCTTCATGATTCAAAGGCCAACTGCGTCGACATGGCATGTTTCATAATGTCTGGGAAACGTCATATTTGTGTAAATCGCTAGAATGGAAAGAAATTGATGGGATGGAGGAGTTAACGTTAAGCATTTGCATAAAAGTCTCTTTCAGCTAGAATAAAACTACATCTACGGTAGGGATCCAACGCAATCATTAAATCCAGCACACACGTATTTCAACCGATTGAGCACAATGAAACGTAGGGCCTCTTTAATCGTGCATGGATGTGCCTTGCGGCTATCGACTACCTGGATCGCAGCACGCCTGCAAGTTGGCCGGCGATTGATATCGGTCCATTAAATCAGGATGCATCGCCGTAATGTTCAGACGATTTAATCCCGCGAACATAGTGAAGGAGGGACTTTGACCCGCGTTTTTGAACCTATCCCGGACTTGCGAGATTTAACCAGAAATCTTAAATCGAGCGAGAAGTGACTCGAAGCCCTGAATCAAAATCAACATGGGAGACATCAATTCTTCCCTTGAAGCGTCTCCCCACATTTCCACGATCTCCCCAACAGGTTTCGAGAATACAACTGACGAAGCCCTTTAGCCAGTTGGCAAGTAACCACAGTTTTCTCCCCATATGCAATCCCATCCTACACTACAGCAAATTTCTTCACTTTACTTTATTCAGTTGTGGCTGGTCCTTAACCGAGCAAAACGGGTTTGCAGATGAAAACAACATTATTAAATGAATCTTTTGATGGATTAACAGTCATCAGTTTGCCTGGAATTAGAATGAAAAAAAGAGAAATTCCCATGTGAATCTTGATATCACCAACTTATCATTCCTCGAGAGATTCAAGTAATTGAGTATTCCATTCAACTCTAAACTTAAAAAAGTAAACACGTACTTAATAAAAAACAAAAGAGAAAAAATTGAAATTTCCCAAATAAAACATTATGTAACGGGCCGTGTCTCCAGCTCCTGCTCTGAAGTCGTCGTCGGAGTTCGCAGAATGGCGTTCTCAGTCCGCGTCAGGGGTTTACCCCCTTCGCGAGACTGAGGGGCAATCGTCATCAACGACCCAGAGCAGGGAGACTCGAATATTTCGAGTCTCCGGAGGCCCATTTCCGGTTTTAGCCAAACCCCTGGTTTTGGGACCCAAACCGGGGGTTTTTACCTCGAACTCGTGTGTTCGCACGAGTTATTCCGATTATATTCTGTCGAAGTTCGTCGCAAACGAACTTCGACTTACGTTTTTGTCGTCCTGGCGCGAAATCGTCGCGTGCGAGGCACGCTGGCGATTTCGCGCCAGTAGTTTTTAACCTCACCCTCGCTCCCCCTATCCCTCGTCCTCTCTTGCTCGTTTTGCAAGGAGGGCGAGGGGGGACGAGGGCACGAGGCCACGAGGCCTCGCCCTCGAGGCCCTCGTGGCCTCTTGGCCGCCGATCGAGCCACCAGCTCGATCGGCGGCCGATGGCTCGCCGGCGGGTGGCCGGCCGGCCACTTGACCGGCCGCCGGCCACCCAGCCGGTCGGCCGCCGGCCGGCCGGTAGCCAGCGGGTGGCTGGCCACCGGCCAGCCCTCGCGATAGCGAGGGGTGGCTTGCAGCCACCCCCTCGCTATCGCGAGGTGGGAGGGCCGAACTGGCCCTCCCGCTACA